>SKCR01051796.1:0-38004 GCA_019454045.1 Zanthoxylum bungeanum | reverse complement strand
ATTATTTTTCAAGTGTTGGAGAATAATTTAATTGCTTGGAATAATTTGTCAAGAGTTGATAATTTGTTTAAAGTGTGTAGAATTTTTGATTGAGCTTATGGTAATTATTTTAATGCATAAGAAAATTGGTAATATTGTTTAGTGCATTGGAAAATTTTAAATTTGTGATTAAAAATTTGTAAACACAGTTTTTGTTACTGCCGAAAAAAAAATTTATTCGCTCCAGATTTGATCTCGGGCGGGTTCCGCTGTGCACGGCTTATCCGTTCCTCAGTCAACAATTGGTATCAGAGCAATACATGCTTTTAATTATTCATGTTCCTTACCATTTTTTTAATTGTATAAAATGCCCGTGCATACATTTATTAGTAGATTACATGTTTAGGCATTTTATTGTACATGCATATATTTAAATATTTGTATGCATTTGAGCTTGTTGAAATCTCTACAATAGATCTAAGTGTCATTAATTTTGTGTGAAAATATGACATGGTCCGGCTTGTCTATACGGTCTTAGTTAAACCATTATGATTATTCCCAATATTGTTATGGAGTGAGAGATTGGTTGTAATGTTTTGCTCTAATCTGGTTAAGAATTAGATGAGTCGAATTTAAGAGAAAGTATTATCCAATATTGCTAAAACGTGAGGTTAATATTAGTATTCTACTTTCGACGATAGACAAGTTGATCCAAAAATTGAATTATCCAATATTGCTAAAGCGTGAGGATGAGATTCGATTTAGGACCGAATGTAAGAGTTGCATGAGATTCAATTGACAATAGTTGTCTACCTTCTCAAATTTACAAAGGTCAATATTGCTAATGCGTGAGATTTGCGTAAATGTCAAGAAGGATCTACTTTGCATTGTGAGATTTAAGAGTTAAATTTTTGTATTCTTGTTTGTAGAGATTATAAAGAATATGTAAGACAATACGATGACACTTTATAGAAAAAGTAATTCCATACTCTATTTAGTGCTTTTATCATGATATTTAAATATTATTATCTGCTTATTTTTTTTGTATCTTTTGTAGACAGAATGTCTGTTTCGAACCCTCTTTCGCGTATACTTGATACGCATAGGCTCCATGGTGCTGTTAATTTTAATGTTTGGCTCATGAATCTCTGAATTCTCTGTCAAGCAAAGCAACTTGAATATGTTCTAAATCGCCTCATGCCCGCAAGGGTTTCAGATGATGCTTTAGATGAGGAACGTGAGATGTTCAATAGATGGAAGGATGATGATCGGAAAGTCCAGTCATACATCTTGGGATCTATGGTGCCGGAATTACATAGGAAGTATATGACGATGCCTGATTCTGAATCCATCTTGATGCATATTAAGGAACTTTTCAATGATCGACCACATGCAGAGATGCATCGGACGGCTGTCGAGCTTTTTCATACTTTCCTCCCTGAGGGAAAACCTGTTAGGCCACATGTGATGAAGCTAATAAATTGTATCGAAGAGCTCGAAAGGATGGATATTCCTATTGACAACCGCCTCGGGAATAGTGTGATTCTCACATCTCTTCCTAAGTCTTTCAAGGACTTTATCATTAACTTTAACATGCATAGGATGCTTCCCACATATTCTGAGTTGCACAATATGTTGTTGACGGCTCAAGATGACATGAATAAGAATAGTTCTACTTTCATGGTCACTGGTGCTTCTTCTTCTGGACCTTCTCAGGCTTCTCAAAAGCCAGCTGGGAAGAAACAGAAAAAGAAAAAGAAAGTCAAAGTTAAAGGTCCAAAGGTTGCTTCCGCAGGGGTTTCTAAGCCAAAGGTGAATACAGGTGTTTCAAAAAGTAAATGTTTCTATTGTGACATGCTTGGACACTGGAAACACAATTGTCCAAAGTATTTAGCTTCTTTAAAGAAAGCTCCCTCAAGTATTTGTTATCCTATTATTGACATTACACCTGCTTTTGATTCTAGTTCGACTTGGGTGTTAGACACCGCTTGTCCCTCTCACATTTGCAATTTGTTGTAGGATCTGAGGGAAACTAGAAGACTGAAGCTGGGAGAGATCCAGCTACGAGTAGGGAATGAAGATTCTCTACAAGTTGAAGCAGTAGGAATTTTGTTTTTGAAACTCTCTGATGAATGTAATATTAAACTTAATAACTGTTATTTTGTGCTGACTATAATACGACAAATCATCTCACTTCCTGTACTTGAAAGTTAAGAATTTCATATAAATATTAAAGATGGTCTTTTGGATTTATATGAAAATACAAATATTTTGCTTGTTTTATGTCCCATGTTTGATGGTCATTACATTCTAACCAAAAATCGTGATGTCTTTAATATAGAGAAATCTAAAAGGAAAATATCGGGTGAAATAAATAACACAGAACTTTCGCATATGAGATTAGGTCATATAGGTATAAAACGCCTAACCAAACTAGTTAAGGATGGTGTGATATCGAAGCTAACCATAGAACCTTTACTAGTTTGTGAATATTGTATTCAAGGTAAAATGACCAAATCCTCATTTAGTGGTGTTGGACATCGTGCTAATGATTTATTGGAACTTGTGCATTTTGATGTATGTGGTCCTATAAATCATGCGGCCATGGGTGGTTTTCAATACTTTGTAACTTTTATCGATGATTTTTCATGATATGGTTATGTGTTTCTTATGAAACAAAAATCAAAATTTTTTGAAAATTCAAAGAATACCGATTTGAAGTAGAGAAACAAACTGGGAAACTCTTAAAATGCCTTCGATCAGATCGGGACGGTGAGTACATGAGCAGTGAGTTCGTGAGTTATTTAAAATAGAATGGGATTCTCGCTCAGTATGCTCCTCCGGGCACTCCTCAACACAATGGTGTTTCGGAGAGGAGGAATCGAACTTTATTAGATATGGTTCCATCGATGATGAGTTTTACTGATCTACCAATATACTTGTGGGGCCATGCTCTAGTCACTGCCTCTCATCTTCTTAATAAAGTTCCATCGAAAACTGTTCCGACTACTCCGTATAAGTTATGGACTGGAAGGAAACCGAGTCTTAAGTATGTTAAGATTTCGGATTGTCCTGCCTATGTAAGAGTTGCACAGCGGGATAAACGTGCACCTATAGGGTACAAGTATCGATTCAGTTGATATCCTAAAAATTCCATGGGATATCAGTTCTATGATCCCGAGAACTGAAATGTGTTTGTTGCTCGAAATGAAACTTTCTTAGAAACACAATTTATGTTAGAAAGTGCATATCATAGAATGATTGATCTTGATGAAGTCAATCAAAGTAACATTGAATTGATGATAGAACCATAAGTTCAGGAAGATGAGATACCTTTGACACAACCACCTCGTAGGTCACAAAGGATATCGAGACCCGCTGTCAGGTATAGGACGACATTTGACGATGCCCTCAATGTTTTCTTAACCGAAGAAAATGATCATTTAACCTACATAGAGGCGATGTTAGACATCGATGCAGAGAAATAGCTGGAAGCTATGAAATTTGAGATTGCCTCAATGCATGATAATCAAGTCTGGGACTTGGTTCCGCTTCCCGACGGAATTATTCCTATCAGTTGTAAATGGGGTTACAAGAGAAAATGGGGGCCCGATGGAAAGGTTGAAACCTTTAGGCCCGACTAGTAGCAAAAGGATATACTCAGAAATTTGGTATTGATTATGTGGAAACCTTTTCTCCTATAGCCATGCTTAAGGGAATCAAGATTTTTTAGTTTTTGCCGCACACTATGATTATGAAATTTGGCAGATGGATGTGAAAACGGCTTTTCTGAACGGAAATCTTTAGGAAGATATCCATATGGAATAACCTGAGGGATTCGCATTCGCCAAAGATCCTAATCTGGTATGTAAGCTTAAAAGGTCTATTTATGGACTCAAACAAGCTTCTCGTAGTTGGAATCTTCGTTTTGACGATGGGATCAGATCGTCTGATTTCATTAAAAATTAAGAGGAATCTTGTGTCTATAAAAAGGTAAGTGGGAGCATGGTAGTATTCTTAGTGCTTTATATTGATGATATACTTATTATCAGAATGATATAGGTATGTTACAATCTGTCAAAGCCTATCTTCGTAAGAATTTCTCTATGAAGGATTTGGTAGAGACCTCTTATATACTAGGTATAAAGCTTATAGAGATAGAGCAAGGAGGTTGATAAGACTCTCTCTCGTCCAAGTACATTGATTTGATCCTAGAAAGGTATGATTTTATTGACTGTAAGACAGTCAATGTACCTTTTAAACATGGTATTCATCTGTCTAAGAAAATGTATCCTATGACAGATGATGAAAGGGCTAAAATGCTTAGTTAGCCTTATGCTTCCGCTGATGGTAGCATAATATATGTCATGTTATGTACTAGATCTGATATCAGCATGGCTGTAAGTGTTATAAGTCGTTATCAGTTTGATCTGGGTCAGAACCATTGGATGGCTGTGAAATATATCCTGAAAACCCTTAAGGGTAGAAAGGATAAGTTTCTCATTTATGGAGAAAATGACTTACAGTTGAGAGGTTACATGGATTCAGATTTTCAATCTGATCCAGATGATAGAAAGTCTACATCTGGGTTTGTTTTTCTCTCACTGGTGGTGGCATAAGTTGGAAGAGCACCAAGCCGGGTTCGACTGCTGATTCTGTTGGGGTTGGTGCTCAGAGCGCAAATCCGGACCGTATTTATGTCTGATTCATTAATATGAACATCCCCTTATTCCATAATATTACTTATTTATGGTTGCACCTCTTGTTTTTATATACGTATTCGATCTGATTACGATTAAATCGAAACTAAATATAGTTTAGTGATATGTATATATTAGACAAAGGCCCGATAATATATATTGCAGTACACAGTTACAAAGTTAGTTTGTTATTGACATTGGGAAGTGTCACTGCTATATGTATGTTATCAAACATAGTTCCTGGTCAAGATTTGCTAACACGGGTCGGTTAGTTAAATCCGATGAGACCAGTACATGTCGTATATCGAGACTTGGTCCGATGATTTATCCCAATGAACCATGAGTCTAGGGAGACTCGTATAGACGTGTAGGTGTTTTATGTGGATAAACACTAACGGCTCACCGAAGATTCTTAATGGATGGTACACCAACGTCAATAAAAATCTTCTCGGGTTGAGTAGCATAGTGGTCATTCGACTTGAGATACCACTGTGGATGTATGAGACATCCTCCACACTTAGATGGCAGTCACGTCACCGATCTATTTAGATCATACCTCCGCCTGTTCGTTGGGTTTGGACCGATCCTCAGGATATCCTGTGTGTGTCAAGATAGGATCCGTCAGTTCTGTTACAGAGCATAGGTAGTCCATATATAATTAGCAGTCTGTTAAATCTGTGGCCACAATATACTTCAGAAGTAAGTTCCGATTGTTATTTAGAGATTGCTAATGATACGTCGACGAGATAATACCTATAGATATTTGACGTTTACATCTATATCTCTGGGATTATCCGGATACCTGTGACGGAGGGATTATACGTATACAATGACCTCGACCTGTATGATTCAGCTAGTTTATCTGTGATCGTCATAATCTATGGGTTGATAGATTATGCACACAAAATTAGATTTCGTGACGGATATACTTGAATCTAGAGAGTCTCAATAATGAAATATACTCGTAGAGTCCTAGAGCGACATTTATAAGTAATATTGATTATTTATAAATCGTTTAAACGTTAAACGAAAAATACATGCGAACGGGCCGAACCGTCATTTCCTAATTAATGTGTATTTGTATTTAATATATGATATTATTAAATACACAATAATAAGTAGTCAAATAAAGGTATTTGACATATATCATTAATATATGTATTTGAGATATTTAAAGTAAATATAATACATATGTTGATATATTTGTATTTAAATATATATTTAATTATTTAATTGTTAAATGATTAATATAATTAAAATATAAATATATCACCAAATGATAAAGTTAGGAAATGATTATAAATGTAAATTTTTGTCTTTACATTAAAGGAAAAGGTTGTCAAATTGATTTTGACTTCTTAAGATATTTGTTCAAATTGTTTGAAAAATGAAAATATCGTTTTCCTTATTTTTTTCAAAATTTGGCCATGACCTTAGAAATATAAGAGTTATATTTTCTTGGTTGCCTTTGTTGACTTAATTAAATATCTTTAAAGTTGTTTTAGATATTTAACCAAGTTGGTCAAATGTAAAGTGAAATGAAATTGAAATTTATAAACTTGTACAAGTCTTGGTGAAATTCGGCCAAGGCATTGTGTGTGCAAGTATATATTGTTTTTCATTTCATTTTATCTTTAACCTAATACACTTTAAAAGAAAACTCCATTAATGGAAACCAAAGAAAGCTTGTGAGAAAGAAAGAAGAAACCAAAGAAAGCTTGGATTTTAGTAAGTTTCTCCAACTTACTATTAGAAAGGAAAATGTTCCTTAGGATCTAGGCTTTAACATATGATGTTCTTAGGTTATTTCTTTCTTTATTCATTGTGTTTTTGATGATGGAAGTTTTGGTGAAAGTGTAGACCATGTATAATGGAGAAAGCTTGTGACTAGTGTAGTTATAAGTATTCTTTTATGGTTTTGGAAACCTTGTTGCTAATATAGAGTTGTTGACCCACTATTAGATGACCTAGATTTGATCTTGAGTTGTTTCATTGTGTTGAGACTTTGATTGGATGGAAGAAACATGATTGAAGCATTGGATTTAACCAATTTGGTCTAATTTGTCCAATTTGATGAAATTGAAAAATTAGGGTTCATGAAAAATTCCAAATTTGGGGCTTTTCATATATGTTGTGTATTTGGATGTTTATATGATTCATATAAAGTTCCATGTTTATTGGATTACATCTTGATGTGTTTTGAAGCATGAAATGACAAAGTGCACAATAATGCACTTGAGAGGTGCATTCGGCCTTGGGTACAATTTTTGGGCATTTGTGTTGTCTTGGTGTTTTAATGTTTTGAACATGCTAAGTTCATCTTAGAAATGATTTAGAATCATTCAAAATTGATTTGATTAATTTAGGACTAAAATGGACAAAGTACCAAGTATAAGGGCAATTCGGTAAATTCACTTAAATATGATTTATTTGAATTTTATTTCATAATTTGATTATTGGATAATTAAATAAATACGTTTATTTAATTAAATCGAGAAAAATTTTTGAAATCAGAAAATTTGATTTTCCACCGTTTCTGCTGCGTTACCGGATTTAGCCCTTAAAACCCCTACAAAATGGTATCAGAGCAAGTATGATTCTAGGCCTCCATAAAATGATTAGCTTGTTTTATTCAATTTTTAATCATGTTTTCTTGACTTTATACATGCATGTTACAATCTAATTTGATTAGATTTAAGGTGTATGACACTTAATGGAATATCCCCACTTAATAAGGTTTTAAAGTAACTAGTATTTGGAATACTTGTTTCTTGGTCCGTCTTATCAATACGTTTTATAAATATTTTTCCGTGACTACATCCGAGACCATGCGTCTGCTGTGAGGGTGTAGCCGATAGAGATTATTTATGCCGGATGTATATTAGATACTAGATAAATTCAAGCGAAAGCGGAATCCTGAACGTGCCCTAGCTGTCAGGGTTACGCAAGTAACTTGAGTTTATCATTGACAAGTTTAACCATTGTACGTCTCCTTGTGGGCCTACCTTAGCAGCGACAACGAGAAACGACCAAGACCGGAAACCTCGGAGTCACTAGTGAGTGATTGACAATGAGTTGTCTACCTGTGAATATACGTAGGCGAGACCGTGCCTCTGCTGTGAGTCGAAATATATTCATGGGGTCCACTTCCCATTATGGAATTCGATTTAATTATTGAATTCTCATTTTTCCGTTGGGGATTACGGTATTACGTAAAATATTTGGAGGCACTGCTAAGTTTAAAAATTCCTTAACTTTGGCAGTGTGTATCATTATGGAAATTGCCGCTTGTTTGTTTCCTTAATCTATATTAGATAGAATTAAACTTTTAATTCACTGCACATATATTTTGATATGTTATCTGACTTGACTCTTGGTTGTAGTTAATCTAGAATAGGTTCTGGATACTACTAAACTAGGATATTATTAGATTGGTCTAAAACCATTGGGAACTTTTGTTCCGATTTTCTTCAAAATCAAGATGATTAGTGACTCAGTTTCTAAGTCATGATAGATAATCTAGATAGATATCCCTTTAGAATATAATACTTTAGAGATAATAGTTTCTTATGCAGTAAGAATTGACTTGAATTAGTTCATGTCTCGAGATTCTTGACTGGCACAAAGAAAGCCCCATTAGGTATTTGTTTATCTAGTAATGATGTTTCTTAACTTTAATTACCTTTAGAGGCAATGTGTCCTACACGATTTGCTAATCAATTATTTGCAATTGTTGTGAATAGTTGAATGCAAATAGTAAAGCTAAAGAAAAGAGATGTGTATAGTTGTGTATAGAAAATATCGATTTTCACAAATACTACATCTGTAGGTATTGGATACCAGATCTCCCGTCTAGTTATTTAAAAATATTAGTTAACGATTGTTTTGATATTTGATATCGGAACTTGCGACTATTGGATAGTTACTTGTTCTTAATAAACAATTGTTATATATTTTAAATATAACTAGTAGTGTCATTGACGTAAAGATAAACATTAAGAAAAATTATTCGGTAAAATAAATAATTTAGAACGGTGCTTTATGAGTTTAATCACTTAAGCATTAGATGCTTATTTCATATGGTAAAGGATGGTTTGATACGAGATCACACCACATATCCTTATCTATTTAATGAATATTATATTCAGGAAAGTGATTAAGATCTCGTTTAACCAATGATTGTCATTGGACCACCAAATTATATAACTGATACATTGGATGTATGTAGTTTAATAAATAATAATTGCTTAAGGTAGTTTTCTTTATTTCGTAACTTAGTTGATGAATTGTCATAACTTAGTTACGTGTTTTTGAAGGAACACATATTGAAAGTCTTGAAAGTATCAAGAACTTTCAATCTGTTATGATGAAACGAAGATTGAACATTTTTGACTTGTTCAAATATATTCAATCTGAAGTATTTTGAAAACTTGATCCTTAAAATTCATTACATGTCTTTGAACTGTTCAAAGATCTTTGATACGATCAAACATTTGAATTTAAAGCAATTAGTTCTAAGGTTATTCAGTGAATATGATTCATATTCAATATTATTCTTCCACGATTCCATCTTGATAGAATTGAGTAGTGGGAGCAATCGAATCTTATATGATTTGATTCGTTTGATATTGAATGTTACCGAATTAGTTTCAATACTCTTGGGGATATGCTCCAGTATCACTAGTTCATCTTTTTGATTTATGTTTCATTAATTTATACAGTTACATATATGATATGTATAGGTAGAAAATCTGAATCTTGAAAAGTTTAAGATTTGAATATTTCTTTTATATAATAGTTATATAATGGAAATTACTTACACCTTGTAGGTATAAGTAAAATTTTATCGTTTATTCTGTTTAATAGAATATTTTATTCTATTTAATAGAATATCTTTCCTACGATCCTAAGTAATAAAATTATTTTATTACTTGGTTTGTAACATCTGATGTTAGTTATTGTAGAAAAAGACTTGACTTATTGAAGTCAAATGTGAGAATGATAAATTATAAATGGAACTACATAATTAATAAGATGAAACAACCCTTATACATCTTCTATATAAGTCTAATAGGATATCAGAATCATTTGCGAGTATTTGATACTTAATGTTTTTGTTGTTTTCTTATTGAAGAAATTATCCTATAACTTATAATGGAAGCGATATTTGATATCGATTCTGAAAGTTCACCATTGAACCATAGATCTAAGATTGTACATAGCTTACTACAATCAAGTTTTGAACTTGACTACGCTTTCATTATGAAATAGTTCATGATATGTGCTAATTATTTGCGCAGCAAAAGGAGTGTGAGCTTGTTAAAGGTTTGACCTTTACAGTATGACAGTGAGAAAAGTTATACTCAGTAATCTATTGTAGATTCTGAGAAAACTTATCTCTAGTCAAACTAAATGAACAATTAGAGATATATTGGTTAATGTTAATATGAAACTGTACATTTTAACTAAAGAATGCAAAATGGCGTTTTTTTTTAAATGACTTATTCAGATAAGAGATCAGTTGTGTTTTTTTTGTTTGAAGAGTTCATTCTCGAATGGCCCTAGAGTTTGTGTTCTGTTGAGATTTCAGTTTTTTGCTAAGCTTATAGAGCCTATGTAGACTCGGATAAGTCTTCCAGAAATATGTGTTCTCTATTTTTGATATCGTCAGATTGTCATATCTTGTCAAAGTATATAGAATACATATGTGATAAAAAGGTTAGTGGGAGCGTACAAATTACTTTCTAGTGTTATATATCGTAACAACATTATCATTATTATAGTAATTATGAGATGTTTGTGAGGTAAAAAGGTTTACCTAAGTCTTCTTTACTCCGTGAAACAGTGGGAGTAGTCTCTGTTATATACGATATAAATTTTAATATAAGATATAAAACCAAGGGACTTGTGAGATACTCCTATTATTCGTACATTAGATATGATCTAATAAAGGACATAACTAGGCTATCTGTATGACAGTAAGTATAACTGTTGGACAGTTATTGTGTGTCTTATATAAAGTATTCGTCTTTTGTAAATGATGATTCCTTTTTCGAAAGAGATATTGATTAGAATGTCTAATCAATCTTATGTATCATTTGATGATGACATAATAAATACTTTATAATGTGCGATTAAAGATATTGATTTAATCGTAATTGTTATGAGTTATTTTGATATCCTATAGACCATAGGATGGATCTTGAAACACGTTCTTTGTGATCTTTGAGATATTAAGAACGAGTTTCTAATTCATGGAGAATACAGTCTGCAACCATTAGGGTCATATTAGTTTTGAGACTAATTATGACGTTAGATAGTCTACGTCATAAAGAGTCACAAAAGATGCAGTGGGAATGTCATGAATGATTCTACTAACTGAGTAAAATTAGATGCAACTTATGAAGTATTGACTTATGAAGTTGCATAGTGAACTTATAAATTATAAGTTTTAAATTGGTGTTGTGCTTGCTGTTGTCCTCATATTATTTTTTGGATTTGATCCCTAAATACTTGGACAACTTAGTAGCTGTAGCATAATACAGATATAGCATCCATTTCATATTAATTTATAATTTAGATTCTACAAAATATGAATGATGCTGACTATGAGAAACGATAGAGTTTGTTTGACAAACTCAATATATCATAGCGGACCTGCTTTTTGAGGGCCATGTGCATACGATACACATTGAGATGTGTATATGATACCGTGGATTGGCACTAGAGCAAGTGGAAGAAATTGTTGGGGTTGGTGCTCAGAGCGCCAATCCGGAACGTATTTATGTCTGATTCATAAATATGAACATCCCCTTATTCCATAATATTACTTATTTATGGTTGCACCTCTTGTTTTTATATACGTATTCATCTGATTACGCTTAGATTGAAACTAAATATGGTTTAGTGATATGTATATATTAGACAAAGGCCCGATAAATATATTACAGTACATAGTAACAAAGTTAGTTTGTAATTGACATTGGGAAGTGTCACTACTATATGTATGTTATCAAACATAGTTCCTGGTCAAGATTTGCTAACACGGGTCGGTTAGTCAAATTCGTTGAGACTAGTACATGTCGTATATCGAGACTTGGTCCGATGTTTATCCCAATTGACCATGAGTCTAGGCAGACTCGTATAGACGTGTAGGTGTTTATAGTGAATAAATATTGAACGGCTCACCGAAGATTCTTAATGGATGGTACACCAACGTCAATAAGAATCTTCTCGGGTTGAGTAGCATAGTGGTCCTTCGACTTGAGATACCATTGTGGATGTATGAGACATCCTCCACACTTAGATGGCAGTCACGTCACCGATCTATTTAGATCAGACCTCCGCCTTTTCGTTGGGTGTGGACCGATCCTCATGATATCCTGTGTGTGTCAAGATAGGATCCGTCAGTTCTGTGTACAAAGCATAGGTAGTCCATATATAATTAGCAGTCTGTTAAATCTGTGGCCACAGTATACTTCGGAAGTAAGTTCCGATTGTTATTTAGAGATTGCTAATGAATATGTCGATGGGATAATACCAATAGAGATTTGACATTTACATCTATATCTCTGGGATTATCCGAATACCTGTGACAGAGGGATTATACGTATGCAATGACCTCGACCTGTATGATTCAGCTAGTTTATCTGTGATCGTCATAATCTATGGGTGGATAGATTATGCACACGAAATTAGATTTCGTGACGGATATACCTGAATCTAGAGAGTCTCAATAATGAAGCATACTCGTAGAGTGCTAGAGCGACATTTATAAGTAATATTGATTATTTATAAATCGTTTAAACGTTAAATGAAAAATACATGCGAACGGGCCGAACCGTCATTTCCTAATTAATGTGTATTTGTATTTAATATATGATATTATTAAATACACATTAATAACTAGTCAAATAAAGGTATTTGACATATATCATTAATATATGTATTTGAGATATTTAAAGTAAATATAATACATATGTTTGATATATTTGTATTTAATTATTATTTAATTATTTAATTGTTAAATGATTAATATAATTAAAATATAAATATATCACCAAATGATAAAGTTAGGAAATGATCATAAATGTAAATGTTTGACTTTACATTAAAGGAAAAGGTTGTCAAATTGATTTTGACTTCTTAAGATATTTGTTCAAAATTGTTTGAAAAATGAAAAATCTTTTTTCTTTATTTTTTATAAAAATTCGGCCATGACCTTAGAAATATAAGAGTTATATTTTCTTGGCTGCCTTTGTTGACTTAATTAAATATCTTTAAAGTTGTTTTAGACATTTAACCAAGTTGATCAAATGTAAACTGAAATGAAATTGAAATTTATAAACTTGTACAAGTCTTGGTGAAATTTGGCCAAGGCATTGTGTGTGCAAGTATATATTGTTTTTCATTTCATTTTAATCTTAACCTAATACACTTTAAAATAAAACTCCATTAATGGAAACCAAAGAAAGCTTGTGAGAAAGAAAGAATAAACCAAAGAAAGCTTTCTCCAACTTACTATTAGAAAGGAAAATGTTCCTTAGGATCTAGGCTTTAATATATGATTTTCTTAGGTTATTTATTTCTTTATTCTTTGTGTTTTTGATGATGGAAGTTTTGGTGAAAGTGTAGAGCATGTATAATGGAGAAAGCTTGTGACTAGTGTAGTTATAAGTATTCTTTTATGGTTTTGGAAACCTTGTTGCTAATCTAGAGTTTTTGACCCACTCTTAGATGACCTAGATTTTATATTGAGTTGTTTCATTGTGTTGAGACTTTGATTGGATGGAAGAAACATGATTGAAGCATTGGATTTAACCAATTTGGTCTAATTTATCCAATTTGATGAAATTGAAAAATTAGGGTTCATGACCAATTCCAAATTTGGGGCTTTTCATATATTTTGTGTATTTGGATGTATATATGATGCATATAAAGTTTAATGTTGATTGGATTGCATCTTGATGTGTTTTGAAGCATGAAATGACAAAGTGCACAATAATGCACTTGAGAGGTGCATTCGGCCTTGGGTCCAATTTTTGGGCATTTGTGTTGTCTTGGTGTTTTAATGTTTTGAACATTCTAAGTTCATCTTAGAAATGATTTAGAATCATTCAAAATTGATTTGATCAATTTCGGACTAAAATTGACAAAATACCAAGTATAAGGGCAATTCGGTAAATTCACTTAAATATGATTTATTTGAATTTTATTTCGTAATTTGATTATTGGATAATTAAATAAATATGTTTATTTAATTAATCCGAGAAAAAGTTTTGAAATCGGAAAATTTGATTTTCCACCGTTTCCGCTGCGTTACCGGATTTGACCCCTAAATCCCCTACAGATTCCACCACCGAGGCAGAGTACATTGCTGCTTCAGAAGCCGCAAAGGAAGCTGTCTGGATCAAAAAGTTTTTTGCGGAGCTTGGATTAATACCATCTATAGCAGATCATATTCCATTATATTTTGACAACAATGGTACGATAGCTCAAGCCAAGGAACCTCGTGCTCATCAGAAATCTAAGTATGTGGAACGAAAGTATCACATAATTAGAGAAATTTTGGCTTGAGGTGACATTTTAGTTTGTAAAGTACGAACTAAAGAAAATGTAGCGGACCCACAGACTAAAGCCATAACTCCCAAGTTGTTTGAGAAACACGTGGAGTCTATGGGTATTAGATACCATCGTGGATGGCACTATATCAAGTGAGAGTGTTGGAAATGGTGATCGAGCACCATTCACTTTTTGTATGAATATTTATTATTTATGCAATGTAATATTTTCTTTATCATGATTATTTATTTATTTGTATGGTAATTTCTTACTTTTTTATAAATTGTAAATCTAAGTGTTATATTACTCTAAGAGTTAGAGATTTCGAGTTTCACTTGGAACCTTATATGAAATTAGTAAAGACACGAGAGTTACAACATATGGTGATATAGTTGCAAGAGTTGCAAATGGTATGGAGAAATATCACGCATTCTCTCGAATATAAATTATTCAAGATCTAGATATATTGACATTGGTCGGTCATTATATTAGTAAGACTAGTGCATTATCTATATATGTAATGGACATATGGCTTGTCTCAAAAGACTATGCGCTTAGCGGAAGTTCGTATAGAAATGCGGATATTCATTAGTGGAATGAATGTCGAACAAACTCATAAAAGATGACTAATAGATATTCCATAAAATTGTCAATAGTTGTCTTTTCGAGTTGAGTAGTTATTGTGGTCATTTGACTTGAGACACCACGGCGTTCTTGTGAGTGATCCTATGTGCCTAATACCATGCATGTCAGAGACCTTTTATGGTCTGACCTCTGGATGACTGTTAGGTATAGATCGATGCTCACGAAGATCGATGTGTGTTAATATGAGGATTCGTCAGTCCATATGGTTTGATTTTGTTTCCAGAAATTTTCAGAATATATTCCGGAAAACTTTTGGCTGAAAATTCGTTGAAGAAATTATTTCTTTAACATTATAAATAATATTGAAAAAGAGTTTTGCATATATTATTTATTAATGGATTATAATTATGAAAATTTATTTTATATTGAGTAGATAAGGTTTTGACAGTAAAACTATAACCTTACTCAATTGGAGACGGTTATGACGAAAAGATTATACAGTAACGTTTTGAACCTCGACTTGTATGGTTCGATGTGTCGTGTTGTTTTTAGTCATGATTTGTAGGTGGGCTGGACTTCAGGAATATGTATACGAATATATGAGATATATATTTATGTATATATATAAGTAACAACCGAATGTGAATCTAGAGAGTTTCACTATATTAAGTTTGAGCACTAGGGCGACTTTCGTCAAATGTTGACAAAGTGTTTTGGGTTTAAGGATTAAATTATTGATCCGATAATTCATTAGATGAATTTAATTAATTAATTTTATATCAAGAGTTGATATAAGTTTATTGTATAATAGATGTAAATTTGATTTACATTAAATTAGTAATTAATTAGTAAATTAATTTAATTGTTAAATTAATGTACAAAATTAATTACTTGGTTTATACAAATAAATGTTTTAATTAATTAAGGTAACTAAGTTAAAGCAATTGAATAATTTTTGTTAATGTAACTAAAGCTTTTAATTGTATCTAAGTTACAAAGTTGGTGAGAATAATATTTAACTTTGGTTAAGTTGGATTTTTGAAACATGTGGTGTAGGGAAAAGATTCCCTTGAACCATGGTTTAATAAAAAGTAAATGGTTTGATTTTGTTTTTCATTATTTTAATTTAACAAAAACAAAAGAATCCACTACCGTGAGAACAAAAGAACCAAAATAAAAGCAATTTTTTTCTAAAAGAAGCAGCAAGCCTCTGCCGAGCAAGGGAAATAGAATGAATTGATTTTTATTTTTTTTCTCTCTAAATATAGCCAAAAATACACACCAAAATTACCCAAATAAATCATCATCAACATGGAATTAATCCTTAATAGTTAAGGGTTAATTTTGTGTTCTTGAAGCTTTATTTTAATTTCCTAGGGTTCAAGAGTTGAATTTTTGGGAAATGTTGGATGTCATTCTTGAGTGATCAAACCACCTTTTGATCACCAAGATTTTTTCTTGGAGAAACTCAATTTGGTGGAAGAAGAAGGAATTTCAAAGAATCAAGAGCTTGGAAGAATTGGGGTTTTTGGATGCAAAGCTTCAACAATTGGCAAGGGTTGAAATCAATTGTTGGTAAATTTAATTTGTAAAATTTATTGTTGTTTTGTTGATGATTTTTGTTGAGAAAAATTGTTGTGGAAGTGTTGAATAATTAGAAGCATGTATGTGAGGAATTGAAGCATAAAAGTGTATGAAAAAATAGTAAATAGTTGATATAGTGATTTTGTATGCTTGGATTATTTTTCAAGTGTTGGAGAATTATTTAATTGCTTTGAATAATTTTTCAAGAGTTGATAAATTATTTAAAGTGTGTAGAATTTTTAATTGAGCTTATGGTAATTATTTTATGAAAATTGGTAATGTTTTTTAGTGCATTGGAAAAAATTAAATTTGTAATTAAAATTTTTTAAACATAGTTTGTGTTACTATCGAAAAAAATTATTCGCTCGAGATTCGATCTCGGGCGGGTTCCGCTGTACACGACTTATCCGTTCCTCACTCAAGAACTGCAGCTAAGGAGTATTCGATTATCTAAGTAAGTTTTCTGTTACGCATAAACTATACAAGTCTCATGTTTGTAGTTTGATTTGATCTTATGTATATGATATGATGTGCAATGATTTTGATTTGATATGTGTGATTTGGATTATCTGTATATGTTTTTATTTTATAAATATATGTATGTGTAAGGGAATACTCAGTTAAAAGTAAGTGGTTTATTTAGGTATATGTATAAGTAAGTAATGTGAATTTAATGTGTTTTGAGGTACGAGTAATTCCATGATGTTGATACTCTAAATTGTGAACGGATATCATTGTTTTTATGTTTTAAGAGCACAATATTTGATTTTTAGCATAAAAGTATTTTGAAAAGAAAAAGGAAAGAAAAGAAGAAAGAAAGAAAGATTTCATATATTTTGGTGACTATAAATATGAAGAGTATGTTTCGGCTTCGACGCTTCATTCACATTTTCATGTTTGGAGATTTATCAATATATTTCGATCGAAGTGCTTGATAATTTGTTTCCGTGTCGGCGCTCGAAAATGATTTGAAGTTATTAAATTGTAAATTTTTATTTTCATTGAGACGCTCGAAAATCTATTTTCGTCATGGTGCTAGATGATTTTATATTTTTTCCCTCTTTGGCGCTTGTATATGTTTCGCTTTGGCTTGGCCACGGCTTTTGTTATGGAGTCCAGACTTCGGAAAATGGCTGGCCCATTACTATGTCGACATGGTTCGTACACTGTCTGGTCAGTGCACGTGACTGAACAGTAGATGCTCGTTATGTATTTTGAAAAGTTTGCATCAAGAATTATTTTTGATTTTAACAAATTTTGGTTTTGGGGGAAAACATGATTTCAAAAAAATTACTTTTTGATTTTGATACAATTAGATATCGTTTATGATATTACATGATATGATATGTGATGAGCGGAAAATATATCACTATTTCCCGCCCATTTGACCTAATATTTTGTATAATTTCCAGAGTTTTATGAACATTTTTATGTGTTTTTATTTATTTTATAGATAAAATAAAATTCGGACTCAATAAAATCAATCAGAACGAAATATGGAATAAATAAGGGCAAAAACTGGACTTTACATTTGGATTTTAGAGGTTGGAAACTTGAAATGGCGTTCTAACAAAGTACAAATTCGGAAAATTTCAAATTTGCGTAATTTTCGTATTTTGGCCATAACGTTCTACTCTGATATCGGATTGAGGTGATTCAATAATTAATAACAACATTAGAATTAAGTTCTCGTGGGATCGATATTTTTTATAATACTTGAACGATACGTGCGCTTGCGTTATACGCGTGTGAATGCACCGGTCAAGTTTTTTGTGCCTTTGCCGGGGACTTACATTTCTTGAGTTATTAATTTTGAAGCTATCTAATTTACTTGTATCTAATTTTCTTTATTTTTATCTGAAATTTTTATTTCTTTATTTTGTTTTCAGGTGGTTGAAAATGGAACATTATTGGGAGATTGAGAGATTACATGATTTACAAGAAGATATACCCCACATCTGGGAGCAACAATTCGGTTTTCTGAGGTATGTTGTACAGCCCAACGAATTTCACTGGATGCCAGAACCAAGCAATATTACATTTTCTCAACAGAACGCAATGGGGAGATGTGACATATGTAATGGTAACCACCCGAGAGATCATTGCGAGTACAACTACAATCCAGGGTGGCAGATGTAACATCTCACCTAGGCCAGGATGCTACCAGCAGGAGACAGGCTAAATCCATCTCCATAAGCCTCTGAATCTACTGAAATTTCGGCATGATGTATTCGTAACATCATGCAACCTGGCCTGTAGCCAGGATCCACAAACAACAAGAAACACAACAATCTCGGCCTCAGGCCAGAAACACAATATCAACACATTCATAAACAAGGCCTCAGGCCTGAACTCAAAGAACAAATGCAAATACTTGGCCTCCGGCCAGAACTCAAAATAACCTATGCTATTACTTGATCAATACAAACGAAATACAAATGCAAAAACTATACAAAGGGCCGTGAGGACCCACAACTCGACCCAAGACTCCCTTGACTGCAAATGGGGCGATACACCGTCTTCAAAGTCTTCACTGAACTACTGCTACAAACCTGCAAAACTGACAACGGAAAAGGTGTGAGTCGTATGACTCAGTAAGTAACCATGCAATTATACACCAGTCAAATTTAACCATAAAACTTTTATCCACTTAATTACCATGCTACTAGCTACTGATCATATGTCTAAACCCACACATACACACTCTATCTTCTGTTTATTTCAATCCATATTTATTCATCAAGTTTTGCTTAACTCCTCAATTTATTTATTTTTTTAATATTAAAAGTATCATCAATACGGCTTCCGCCATACAGTTACTCATCACGTCCCCTTTTATTACTTACATACAGTCTAGAATTAAGTCATTCACTTACATCATTTCATTACAATTATGTTACTAATCTTACACACTTACTTTAATTCTTAAAGCTCTATAGTGCAACGCAAAACCAAACCTCATACGTACCTCATAAATTATAATTCTATAACATCTGCATATCGTGCTCACAATGTCGAACATATATTCATTGTAAATCATAATTTTCTGATGCATACATATGTACCAACATATATTCTTAGGTAGTGTTATATTCATTTATCTTAAACTACGAAGTTCAAATCCATTGCCTCTGACCATGCTACTATGTACTTGTATTCTATACATGTTACTTTGATATGAACAGGCTACACACAAAATCATTCATATATATACATAAGCATAATAATGAAATCATGAATCAAATTTAACGGTATGAATCTAATACTCATGCTATGATGCTTTGTTAACTATCATATGTATCTCATAAGAATCACTAGACTCCATGACATATATGTCTGATGGTAAATTCTACTATGCTCTAACATGTTATGCTTTTAGAAAATATTTTCTGAAAATCCTTCTGAAAGCTCTTTCGGAAAACTGTAACTGGAAACTGAAAACTGTGTTTGAAACTATAATCCGTATTTGAAAACTGAACTGTATCTCTAAACTATAATCCGTATTTGAAAAATGAATTGTATCTTAAAACTATAATCCATATCTGAAAACTATAACTGAAACTTTTTCTGGGTTTTGTATCTCAGAAAACCATTTTTCTGAAAAATATGATATTTTAAAACTCATTTTTGAAAACTGGTGTCTGGGTATCTGTAGAAAAACCGGCGCATGGAGGCGTTACGTCTCGCCGTCCCCACATACGCCTATCTGGAGGCAGAAGTGCAAAACCATGACTCTAAGGCGTTACGTCTCGCCGTCCCCCAAAGTATGCCACAACTGTCTCATAATCTGGGGGTCTAGGGGCGTTACATCTCGCCGTCCCCCAGCCCATCTGGAGGATCTGAGAGCGTCCCCTCATGTGAAAACTATGAAATCATAATATGTGACTCAAACTAATATGTGACTCAAACTATAAAAATATTTTCTGAAATACGATTCTTTCTCAAAAGCATTTGAAATCTTTCTTTAAAACATTTGAAATTGTTGAAAACATTATTAACGTTTGCTCAACTAATAAAATCTTAAACACACACACACATGAACATGCATATATGCATTTCTCATGCTTTTCTCTACTCTAGCCATGTTTCCATCTATAACTATATGCACAAATATCCACAAAATGATCTCTCAGACTAAAACATGCTAACTCTTTCTTACATTCATACATGTCTATATTTATCTATACATGCACACATTCTTTATCATTTTTCTACATTCTCATGTTATACCTTTCCGTATGTGCTCGTGCAACGCATATACTACTCATACATAATCTCTGTCATTTATACACATATATCAATGCTCATGATACTAAATACATGTGCAAATATGCTCATTCTCGTACAAAATTCTACACTTGTATTCATATTATTCTTATTCACACACACGCGCCTGATCACGTCATCTCACATACTTACTAACTTGTACTTATCCCATCAGTACTATTGTTCTTATACTAAAACACACTTTACAAATATGCTAAGTTAATTGCACAAATACATACTCACTGAGGTTATACATATTACATAAGCTTTCTAACTATTTCCAACCTTCTTGATCCTACATATAACCTAGTTTTCCGTATTACATCTATGTTTATCTCATGGATAACTCTAATCCCATTCCCTAGGGCGTAGTTTTTCTACAAACGTCCCATACCCAGGTTTCAATTAAATTATATTCACGAATCTGGTATCATTCACCTGCTCCATATATATATATATATATATATATATATATTATATATATATATATATATATATATATATACTGGTCTAAACCTCAGGAAACCTTTCGTGATTCATTCAGTGTCTTATCAAATAAACACCTACATGTCTATACGAGTCTCCCGAGACTCATAGTTCACTGAGATAAACCATCGGACCATGTCACGATATAAGACATGTACTGGTCTCAGTGGATTTTACTAACCGACCCGTGTTATAAAAATCTTGACTAGGAACTTTATCTAAGGATATACAACTAATAGTGCGCTTCCCAATGTCAATTATAAACTACGTTATAACTACGCACTATACTGTAAATCCTAGGGTCTTTATCTAATATACACGTATCACTGAACCAGATTCAGTTTCGATCTAATCGTAATCAGATACCCAATCACAAATAGATCGAATAAGCGTATAAAAGACAAGGGTGCTACCGTTAAATTAGTAATATTATGAAAAATACAATTGCTCGTGTTTATGAATCGGACATAAATACGATCCGGATTGGCACTCTTAGCACAAACCCTAACAATTTCTCCCACTTGATCTAATTGTTGGAAAATTATGAC
This sequence comes from Zanthoxylum bungeanum, assembly GCA_019454045.1. Lineage (NCBI taxonomy): Eukaryota > Viridiplantae > Streptophyta > Magnoliopsida > Sapindales > Rutaceae > Zanthoxylum > Zanthoxylum bungeanum. Next base: position 16,295 of record SKCR01051796.1, on the reverse strand, counting down.
CCATAGCATCACTATTTGTACAGATCATGGTGTTGTTGTACAAATTAACTATATGACATAGGAGATTGCACTCTTATCATTTGTGATTAGATCACCAAGATATATAAATAATAGGAGGTCCCTATGATTTGTTACTTGATTGAGAATGATATGAGACAGTATTAGTTCACGAAAGATAAATCATTAAATATCCCTAGTCAGAGTATTATCGAGATTGGACATCGATAAATACATAAAAGACTAATATTACACTTGTGCGCGTTGTGAGGGCACAACGACATAGTTCTCATATATTTGGGTATATGATACTCATGCAAGTGTAATAGGAGGTTGTGTTTTACCGATGGTACGGGAAACAGCTTCGCTCTGGATAGACCCCCTCAGAATTCCATTGGTAGTATGACTATATGTCTATGGAAATCCAAAATCAGGGTAGGTGTATTTGGTTTTAACCTAAGACTTGCACCGCTAATACTTACGACAATCAATATACTTTGGTTTTGGTCTAGGGCTTTAACCAGTTTCTATGTACGCCTCTTCCGGGTATATCGAGAATCGTAGTGTGTTGGGTGTGATGTCAAGATGGAAGTGTCACTCCAGTCATATGGAGATGATGATCGCGTAGGGATACAAAACTGGTTCTTTAAAAAGGTTGCAACCGTCGGGATAATATGACTTGGTCATGATTATCCGATTTTAAAGAGACTAGTTGCTCGTAATTCGATATGTGCTTCGTACGGGGCAGACATTGTACCAGCCCCAGGCTTTGCATGTGATCATCCGATACTGGATCGAAATACGCAATACTACGTATACTACGCCTGATATAGATCATTATTCCTGTAAGTATATTTCTGGAGAATTGGGTAGGCATGACGCTTTGCTAGAAGCCAACCTTGTCTTGTAAATCGGTACAAACGTAGTACTTGGTACTTACATGTTCGGATAGTCCGACGACCGTATTTACTGCCAACATATCCGGGGATCTCATGGGTCGCTTCCCGAAGATTCACCGATGACGCATGACTCGCACTTTTAATTAATATGGGATTAATTAGATGAGAGAGAAAATTAATCTGGAATTAATAACGGAGATATTTTATCTGGGATAAAATATCATTTAAAGAGAGATAACGATTAATTTAGAATTAATCGATTAAATTAATATATTCGATATATTAAACGAAATTGGATTTCGACGCGGAATTAATATTAGATTTTAATTCGGGCGAACGGATTAATTTAGTATTAATTCGTTAGCGATGTGAATAGTGACTTCACTAGGCGTAATCATTTAATTGTGTCACAACGGAAAATTCATTAATTTGGAATTAGCGAATCCGAGCCTGGGATTATTTGTGAGCGCATTCGCATTTCGAATTCGAGTGCGGCACACAGGTCAAATGAAGCGTCAACTCGACTAGTCAACTTTATCAATTTTTTTGGTGACGGAAGTAGTTGGTTGGTGAAAGAGTGTTGGACACTCAAATGTGTAAGGAATTAAATGAAACATATACCAAATTTTGGTATATCATTTTAAGTCTTTGATTTTGGAAATCATTCAACACATTCTCTCTCTATTTTCTCTTTATCATTCACGCCCAAAGGGGCTATTTTCTCCTCTAGTTTCTGTAGTTCACCGAGAGCCAAAGAGGAAAAATGGGAAGCAAAAGTTGCAATTTTGTGGTAAAATCGGGAGTGCTAGCACACTATGAAGTCATGCAAAGGTGAAAGGGAAGTCCACCCATGAGCCGGGAATCATTTGAGGAAGCTAAGAGCTTGGATTCTTGAAGATTGATGACCGAAAATTGAGAGGCAGAACTACCACTGCCGAGCAGTCCAGTGAGCAGAAAATCAGATTTTTGTTGCCTACCGCGTCGCTCAACCGCTCGATGTGAGTATTCCGCAACTCCCTCGTTGTATTCACACATGTTTGTATGCTTGATATTCGATCCTCGGGGCCTATAAACTCCAACACTACTGTCAATCCATGGTATCCTATATACATCTTAATGTGTATCGCATATTCATGGCCCTCAAGAGCTCACCAGCACTCAAGAGGTAGGCAACAACAAGTAAGCCTGCTTTACAAATCGAGTCTGTCCAACAAATCCAACTGTTTTCCTTAACCATCATCATTCATATTATAGAGAATCAAAATTCTACATCAATATCACTCAGATGTTATATCAGTATTGTGCTATAGCTACTGAGTTGTCTAATGTATTTAGAGATCAAATCCAAATATTATAACACTACCACCTGCTGAGTTGTCTAAGTATATATGGATCAAATCCAAAATACTATAAAACAAACACAAGCAAAAAACTAATATGAAAACGTCTAATCTACGAGGTCACTATGCAACTTCATAAATCAATACTTTATAAGTTGCAACTGATTCCACTAATACAGTAAAATCAATAGTTACACTCCCACTACATCTTTTCTGACTTTATATGACATAGACCATCTAATGTCATAATTAGAATCAAAACTAACCTGACCTTATGGTGGGTGACTAAATTCTCCATGATTATGAATCTCGTTCTTAATATCTCAAAGATCACAAAGAACATGTTTCAAGATCCATCAAATGGTCTGCAGTATATCAAAATAACTCGTAACAATTACGATTAAACTTATATCTACAATCGCATATAATACAGTAATCATTACTCCATCATCCTATGATGCAAAAGATTGACAAGACATTCCAATCAATATTTCTTTCAACAAATGAATCATCTTTTACGAAAGATGAATACTATATATATAAAAGACACGTTAACTGTCAAATAGTTACACTAACTTTCATACAGATAGTCTTGCTGTGTCATTTATTAGATCATATATAATATGCGACTAATGAGAGTTTCTCATAAGTCTCTCAGTTTTATAGTTAATATAAAACTTAAATCAAATATAAAAAAAACTACTCCCACTATAAACACAGAGAAAATAATACTTAAGGATAAATAATACTATAAAGAAATTTGTACACTCCCACTGACCTTACTGATAAATATGTATTCTCTATACTTCGATAAAACTAGACAATCTGACTTATATCAAAGTCAGAGAACACGAATTTCCAGAAAGCTCATCTGAGTCTACAATAGGCTCCATAAGGTAGTATATCAAACTGTGACCTTAGCAAAATATAAATTATAGGGCTATTCTAGAATGAACTTTTCAAATTAAGAAATCGCGACGGATCTCTTATTCGAAGAAATCACTCAAGAATGCCAATTTGCATTCTATAGCCAAAATACAGTTTATTATCAACATTAACCAACATTTCTTTAATCGTTCAATCAGTGCGACAAGAAATAAGCTTCCTCGGAATCTACAATAGACTACTGTGTAAAACCTTTCTCACTGTTATACTATAAAGGTCAAACCTTTATCAAGCTCACTTTGTTTTTGCTGCAAAAATAATTTGCACATTTTTATGAACTATTTATAACGAAAGCCTAATCAAGTTCAAAATTTGATCATCGTAAGCCATGAACAATCTTAGATCTATGGTTCAGTGCTAAGTTCCGGAATCGATATCAAATATCGCTCCCACTATAAGTTATAGAATAATTTTCTTCAATAAGAAAACAACAGAATCATTAAGTATCAGATACTTTGTAAATGATTCTGACATCCTATAAGACTTATACGAAAGTTGTCTAAGGGCTTTTTCATCTTATTAATTATGTAGTTCCATTACATTTCATTACTCCAACATTTGACTTCACTAAGTCAAATCTCTTCTGCAATCGTAAACATCCAATGTTAACTACCAAGTAACAAAACAATTCCATTACTTAGGATCGTAGAAAAGATATTCTATCAAATAGAATACAATATTCTATTAAATAGAATAAATGATAAACCTTTCACCCGTACCTCCGAGGCACAAGTACTTTCAATTTTATAATCACCTCCGAGGCACAAGTACTTTCAATTTTATAACCATTATACAAAGGAAAGATTCAAATCTCAAACTTTCAAGATTCGAATTTTCTACCAATACATATCATATATGTAACTGTAGAATCAAATGGAACCTTAATTAAAGAGATGAATTAGTGTTACTGGAGTATAACCCCAAGAGTATTGAAAAATATTTTGGTAATACTTAATATCAACGAATCAAATCATATAAGATTCGATTACTCCCACTGACCAATTCCATCACAATGGAATCATGGAATTTTAATATTGAGTAAGAACCACATTCATTAAATAACTTTAGAACTAATTGCTTTAAATTCATGTGTTTGATCAAATCAAATATCTTCGAACAACTCAAAGATGCGCAATGAATTTTTAAAGACAAAGTTTTCAACACTTCAAATAGAATATCTTTGAACCATTCAAAATATTCTATCCGCGTTTCATCAGAAAATATATTGAAAGTTCTCGAACCATTCAAGGCGTCCAATATATTCTTTTAGAAACTTGCAACTAAGTCTTGACAAATCGTTAACTAAGTCACGGAGTATAGAAAAATATCTAAGGCAATTTCTAATTAATTAAACTTCTCACATCCAATGTATTAGTTTAATAAATCTGTGGTCCAATGACGATCATTGGTTAAATGAGATTTAATCACATCCTGAATACAATGTTCATTAAATGGATAAAGATTTGTGGTGTGATCTCATATCACACCATCCTTTACCATAAGGACAAGCATCCAATGCTTATGTGATAAAAACTCATAAAGCACGGTTGTCAGTTATTTATTTTACCGAATATTTTTCTTAATGTTTATCTTTTCATTAATGACACAACAAGTCGTCTTAAAACATGTAGCAACTGTTTATACAGAACAAGTAACTATCCAATAGTCACAAGTTCTGATATCAAATATCAAAATAGTTATTAAACATTATTTTAAATAACTAGATGAGATATCTGGTATCCAATACCTATAATTGTCATATTGTAATAATCAATATTCTCAATATATAACTATACATATCTCATTTCTTAAGCTTTGTAATTTGAATTCAATTATTCACAAAAATTGTAAATAATCGATTAGCAAACTGTGTCAAACACGTGACTTCTAAAAGTCACAAAAGCCAAGAAACATCATTATAAGACAAACAAATACTAAAGAGGTTTTCTTAATGCCAGTTAAGAATCTCGAGATATGAACTATTCAAGTCTATTCTTACTATATAAGAAACAATTCTAACTAGAATAATATCCTAAACACATATATCTTTTTAGATTACCTAATCGCGACTTAGAAACTAAGTCACAAACCATCTTGATTTTCAAGAAAATCGGAACAACAGTTCCTGATGGTTTCAAGTAATCTAACAATATCTAAGTCTAATATCTTTCTAGAACCTATTCTAGAAATTCACAACCATAAGTAAAGTCAGAAAATCTATATATTCAAGTAATATACATGCAGTGGATTAGAAGTGTAAATTTATAAACAATATAGAATATAAGGAAAACAAAAGCAATAAATTCCAAAATATTACACACTGCCTGAGTTATGGATTTTAAACCCAGCAGTGTCTCCCACTACTTTACATAATACCGTAATCCCCAATGGACAACAGGAATTTGATAATTAAATCGAATTCCATAGTAAGATTAGGATCCTATGAATATATTTCGACTCACAACTTTGGCACGGTCTCGCCTATGTATATTCATTAGGTAGATAACTCTTTGTCAATCACTCACCAGTGACTCATGATTTTGGTCCTGACCGTTTCTCACTGTGACAGCTTTGGCACATTCATAGGGAGGCGTATCAAGGATACATTTGTCAATGGCAGACTCAAGCTATGGTGTAGTCGTGACAGCTTTGGCACGTTCCGGATTTACACTTTCACTTGAATTTGCCCAGTATCAATATAAAAATGGTATGGATAATAATCATATAACTACACCCTCAAAGCTTTGGCACGATCTCATATGCACTTATAGAAAATACACATAAACCGTACTGAGAAGACGGACCAAGAAACATGTATCCAATACACGTTACTTTACAGCTATATTTAAAAGCGGGATTTTCCTATGGAAATTTTACTCTACATCCAATGCAGAATTTTAATCTAAATTATTTTCTAAATATTTCAATTCTACTTTAGAAAACATAACACAATTTAACTATTAAATTTCCGTTATATTTTCTGTTAACGTAAAACCGAAAAGTAAAGAAACATATATAGATTACAAGCATGTGCGAACATTAAAATTGGATTAAATATCAAATATCAAGCATGAGTAATGTAATGGATGAAGCATCAGACCCGCTCTGATACCATTTTTGTTGGGGTCTTGAGGCAATGGGGCGCAGCGGAAGCGCGGTTCGGGCGAAATCGTATTTTAAAACTTTTTCAAAATACCAAATAAATTATTCAATATCTAATATGAATAATTTATTCATATTTCACCTAAAACTATTTATTCAATATAAAATATTGACATAAACTTAGTTGAAAACTCATGAAACTTTTACGAAAATCAATTTTCCGTAAAATGACGCAAAACGTATTTTTGACCGAACCGACTGCCCGACACTTATGGAAACTGTCCAGGTCAGCTCTAATAGTGTTAGGGCAGTTCATCGGCTGCCCGAACAGTGACAAATTTACTGTTTGGACAGCCGTTACCCGATTGGCTCAACATCCACCCGGTAACGCCGTTTTGGGTCATTTTCGCTTATTTCAAGTTGGAAACACTTTCTGGCAATTATTCCAACTCCCAAAACACATCCAAAACATTCATAAGACAACAATTTCATCACAAAATCAGATTTTTTTTCCATGTCAAAATAGAAAACGAAATTGGCCAAAAGTTCATGCTTTAATCGTACAATTTCAAGACTAAATCAATTAATCTCAACACCAAATGAGTCCCACCATAAATGAACAACTGTAGAAAAATTTTAGGCTATCTTAGAGTGGATCAATAACTCTAGAATGGAAACAATTCATCACATGAAAATTTGGATACAAATTACACTAATTTTTACCCAAATCTACCTCACACATGCATTATAACTTCCAATTCATCCACCCAAGCCAAAAGCCCCAAATTTTCAGATTTGTAAGAACCCTAGAACTATTCTATTTCATCAAGAAATAAGAAATCAAATTTCTAAGCTTAGGGTTTAGTGGATTACCTTTAATCTCTTGAAAACCCAAACATTTTCTTGAAAATTCTTCAAATCTTCATGGAATCATCAAAAAAAATTTAAATCCATTTTCTTTGAGAGAGTTTCGGCTATGGAGAAGATGAACAAGAGAGATAAAAATAATTTTTCCCTTTTTATAATATGTTGACCGAATTCGGAGGCTTAGGGGGCATTTTTATCATTTCTTTATTTAACAAATTAAATTAATAATTAACCTTTAAAGTGGCCAATCAAATTGTCCCACATTTAGGTTAATAATTGTATGCCATGTGTCCAAATTATGAATCATTATTTGTCATAGCAATTATGAAAAAAGGATAAGATTTATAATTTTTCAATTATTTAATTATTTAACAATTAAATAATTAATTAATTAAATAACAAGCATATATGCATTTTTATTTACATTAAATAACAAATACATATATTTATGGCATGTGTCAAAATCTCATTTGACGAATAATTAATGTGTATCTAATCGTATTATGTATCAAATACAAATACACAATAATTATTAGCGGACAAAATCCCCTAATACATGTGTTATCATTTAACCGATTAAACGATCCAGATTAACTCATTTAACCCATTGAAATATTATGAATAATCCGTATTATTCATATCGCGTTGCCCAAGTACTCAACGAGTACACTTCATATTGCAGGACTTTCTAAGTTTAGGTTTATCCGTCACGAAATCCAATTTCGTGTCCATAATCCACCCACTCATGGATTATGACGCCCACGGATAATCTCGCTAAACTATGCAAGCCGAGGTCATAGCATACGTATAATCCCTCCGTCACAGGCTATCCGTATTATACCTGGGATATAGATCAGAACGTCAAATCTGTTCCATATAATACAGTCGACTTTCAATTTACGATCTCTAAATAACACTCAGAACTGATTCTCAAGTTATACCACGACCATGGATTTACTAGATCGCAAACACATGTTGGATGCATATGCTCTGTACACAGGACTGACGAATCCTATCTTCATACGCACATGATATCATGAGCGTCAGTCCGCACCCAACGAATAGGTGGAGGTCTGATCATGACAAGATCATTGACGTGATTGCCATCAAAGTGTGGAGGATAGCTCATATATCCACAGTGGTATCTCAAGTCGAAAGACCACAATGCTCGCTCAACTTGGGCAGGTTCCCATTGAAGTTGGTGTACCATCTATTTGGAAACCTTCCATGAGTCGTTCAGTGTCTTATCAAATAAATACCTACATGTCTATACGAGTCTCCCGAGACTCATAATTCATTGTGATAAACCATCGGACCAAGTCACGATATACGACATGTACTGGCCTTAGCGGATTTTACTAACCGACTTGTGTTAGCAAATCTTGACCAGGAACTTTATTTAAGGATATACAAGTAATAGTACGGCTCCCAATGTCAATTACAAACTACGTTGTAACTGCGCAATATACTGTAAATCCTAAGGTCTTTGTCTAATATACACGTATCTCTGAACCATATTCAGTTTCTCAATTAGATCGAATAATCGTATAAAAGACAATGGTGCTGCCGTTAAATTAGTAATATTATGGAAAATATAATTGCTAGTGTTTATGAATCAGACATAAATACGATCCGGATTGGCACTCCGAGCACCAACCCTAACAGTTATAGATTAGCAACTGAATTACTAAAGGAAATATTTAGTAACTATATAAAGAAGAATGAGTTTTACTCTTAATGGAGTTAAGAAAGTGAAAAGAACTCCACCGATGTGAGCATGAGAAGTGGTTCGCTTCTAACAAAGTGTATAAGATTGATATTTGTAAACATTTTACTAAAATGATAGATCACATGGCCGTAAAAAGTACTGATTGATGTACGAGAATTTTTGAAAATCAATTATTATTATCTGTGAACTGTATCTTCCGGAGTTAATATTTAAATTAGAGGTTCAATCCTATAGTCAACATAAATTTTGTTAATGCTTTAGAGTACTGGTTGTAGCTAAATGTTCAAGTTGAAAAACACATTTATTTATGCATTATAACATAAATTGATTATAGATTGATAAATTAACAAAGTGAGTGATTGTTGTTGAATTTGGATATAAATATATGTAGATTCAATAAAAGATGGTTAATTTATCAATGTAAGATGTTATATGATATGTCATGTTGGTTCGGTTATTACCCTACGCTGACGCATCAGGGATCGGCCTTACATTGATTAACAAAATTCAAAGGCAAAGGTTAATCGAAATAAAAATGAAATTTAAAGGAAAATATATCATCTAGAACAAAAAAGACATTATGTCTTACATTGTCGTGACAATGAGAGTCAGAAACATAAAGATTAATTATGACTAATATTGTCGCGCCAATGGTTACTCACTGGCCAATTGGCGCGACAATGAGATGCTGATATCCTTAGCGTGACAATATGAAGCCTGTGCATATTGAGCGACAATGAGACAGTGGTTGAGAAAAGCATGACTAAAATGTTTGTCTTTAGGAGAGAAATCTTGATTTCCTATATATAGAGCACGAAAATGATTCATTAAATATAACAATTTTCATATAAATAGTTCTCAAATAGAGATTTAATAAGTGTTATGTTGCATCTCTAAGTTTTATTGTATCTTAGAGTGTATTTGTCGTGCAACCATCACAATACATAGTGGAGATAAATATTATTTTAAGAAAGTGTCATACACGCCTCAAAATTATATTATGCAATGCATTCCCCAACTTCTATTAGATCACTTATGCTGAATATTTAAAAAAAAAAAAGCTTAACACATAACACTGAATCTAAATTCATATTTTTAATCTATTTCTAATGTTAAATTAAAGTGGATTGATGTTTTCTTCAGATTGGAGGGTGAAATATTTAATTTTTTTTTTTTTAAAAAAAATACTAAAAGGTTTTTTATCTAGATATACTAACTGTAATAACAATATCCAATCGCATGGTTTACAAATTTATTTATTCCCAATACACTGTCTTAAATTTGGTGGGGGCTATGTCCACTTAAACAAGATATCTGGCTCTTCGAAATCATTATACCCGACCAAAGCATTATTTTTGACTTTCCAAAGACACTCACTTGGGCATCTTAATAAATCCCTCTTGGCTACATATAGATCAAAAGTTCCTTGCCCATGTTGCCAACTCACTCCGCAAAAGAACAGCGTAGTCTCAAAAATATTTGCCCTGAATTCCCAAGTATAGTAACCCCCGGAAGCTATCACATGAGCTCCTAAATCGTCATCTTTGGATTTGCAATGAATATTGAAACTTAAACCGTTGTCTAAATAATTATATACAGTTACATGGGTTATTGGAGTTGGTGGGCTGTAAGCATCTTGCCTTGCAGAAATGGCACATCGAGCCAGGGAGAGAACTATAATGAACATTAAATGCATCAGAATAATTTTGTTAAAGAGACTCATGGTTGTGTACTTGATTTGTTTCACCAAAGTGGTAGTGCTTCTATGTATATATACACCCGAGCATTAAATAATTGTTAGAGAGATATGGGATAGTAATGTCAGAGGACAGTAAAGTTCCCAAAAAGTTTATTTATGAAATGTTATGGTTTGTATTATTTATTAGGGCCTCCTAGATATTATAATGACAACTTAGTTTCCTTAAAACATTTTACCTTTTAAACCGTTAAACTTTATAATAAAATTTCTTATTCATTTATATTAACAACTTAGATATTATACAGACAAAAGTTATTCTCCATATTCATTTATATACCGTAGCTATAAACTATCCTTGAGAAAAGAAAATGATTAACTTTCTTATTTTGTTTCCACATAATAATTTGATTCCAAGTTAATTTCTAAGGTTTTTTCATTAAATAAAAAATGAGAATGAAAATTCTTTTTCAAATTTATTTTGTATCATTTTTAAAATAATAATCCTGAGAAGAAAAAAAGTGAAACATATTTGATAGAAATATTTTGAAGAATTATTGTTTGAAAAATTTTTATTAACTAAATATTTTGTCGGGGCATTTATTAAAAAGTTCAAACTGAAGAGTTAGAGTCCCATTCCTATAAAGTCCTAGCTCAAAATAAAATTTATGTTTATTCCATTATGTAAAAAGGTAAAAATAAAAATAATCAAATAATATAATTATAAGTTTGCCTCTAAAAATTAGTAAAATTGAAAATGACGCATGTCTTGGGAGAGACAAATTTGGTAGTTTTTTTTTCACAATTTTAAATTTGGAAACTAAATATTTCCCAAAATATAAAGTGTTTCAAAAACATAATTAAATATTATTAATAATAAATCATAAGCTTTGAAACAAGTATCATTGTCAATAAATTTCAATGAAAAACGGGTCAATGATGACTCTGTAACATTCTGCCAACGGCAGGATGTTACCGGCAGGAGACGGGAATAACCTGTCTACCTCAACCTCTAAACTAATGAAAAACGGACATGACGAACCCTAAAAACGGACATTACCTGAAATGAACATCAAATATTCAAAAGAACTTCAAGTCCGCTACTTAAGCCACATCAAAGACCCACCATCAATATTAAGGCTATGTGTCCAAAACTACACGTACAAACAAAAATTTTAATTTGCGTACATATAATAGCGTACTCAGAATGACTCAACACATAAAAAAAAAATTCTAAACGTATACGACACTCCCCTGGATACTAGAGTGGATGACTGTAACTTGGGTGATTTCGTCATCTTGAGCGTGACTTTTCAAAAGCTTGTGTGGCTGACTGATCTGGTTGCCAACTTGCAAAACTAGAAAACTGTTGTGGAGTGAGTTATAACACTTAGTAAGTAACCATAAATGACAAAAGAGAATAGGTTGAGAATGAAATTTGCACATAAGAATTTCTCGACTATAAATTTACATCAAAATACTACACATAACTATATTGAAATAAATAACTTCAAAAACCATTTGAAACGACATGATCTTTAGTACAGAATCACAATCAATTCAACTTGTGCCCACACTTGATTCCATATATGCTTGAAGATTCTTTCCATATACATATAACGTTTTTTTACTCTCTAAGACATATAATACAAAACATTCTTATATACATAAGTCCGGGAAACATACAATATCGATCTCTGAATGTTACATGTCAAAACTGACCAAGTTATACTAAATTTTTTGAAATCATACACAAAAAATATAACAGAAATGAAAGACAGACACTTCCATAACATATACGAATTCAAGAACTTAGCTTGTACAAAATCTCAAATCATATACATAATAATCGTACACACACTACCTAAGAAAGCTTACTTGTACTCATAAATATACAAAAAAAAAACATTTCAAACATTACAATTTTCATGTATCACTTCTACATACAAGCCTCTGAGAAATGCATGCATCTATAAATCTAAGATTTTAACTCAATTCGGACATTTAGAACATTACATAACCAACAATAGAAATGTTCAAGAATTTAAGAGAATAAACTTATCAACCAAATAATTCACGCACACCTATTAAGAACATAAGTTCTGTACAATCAATCTCATCTATCATATGAACCGAAAAATATAATACAAATTTCATTCAGTCAATCTCATCCACAATCGAAAACGGAAAATATAATACAAATTCCATTCAGTTAATATCATCCATAATCAGAAACTGAAAATATATTACCTATTCCATTCAGTCAACCTCATCCACAATCAGAAACATAATTCATAATACAAATCCATACAGTCAATCGTATCTATAATCAGAAACAGAAAACAAAAAGAAATCACTTTAATCTCATTTTTGGAAATACATTATCAAAATAATCTTTTGAAAATACTTTAGAAAACTAACCAGACGTTTAATGTCTGCGTAGCACGCCCTGACCGTGAAAGGGTTTGTGCTCGGAGCGCCAATACAGATCTTATTTACGTCCGGTTTATGAATACGAACAATCCATTTTTCCATAATATTATATATTTATGGTAGCACCTCTTGTCTTTTATATATATTCAATCTAATTTGATTTGATTGAAACTAAATCCAGTTTAGTGTTATAAATATATATTAGCCAAAGACCCGAGGATTTATAACATAATGCGCAATTACAATGTAAGTTTTCATTGATATTAGGAAGTGTCACTATAAGTTGTATATTCTCAAATAAAGTTTCTAGTCAAGATTTACTGACACGGGTCGATTAGTAAATTCTGCTGAGACCAGTACATGTCGTATATTGGGACTTGGTCAAATGGTTTATCCCAGTGAACCATGAGTTTTTGGAGACTCTTATAGACATGTAGGTGTTATGAATAATACTGATTATTCATAATATTTTTATCGGATTGAATTAGTTAATTCAAATTGTTTAATCGTTAAATGAAAATACATATGTCGAAATATTTTTTTTGTCATTTAATGTGTTTTTGTATTTGATGCATAATTATATTAGATACACATTTATTAATAAATTATAGCTTTTGTAAAGTAAAATAATACGTAGACTAATTAACGAATTAGACAATTTACTTTTTACTTTATACGTTTAATAAGCCTATTTGTTGTTTAATGTTATATATGTTCTTAATTGAGCCAAGTATTTGGCTTTATCACCAAGTATTTAATATGATTTGAAATTAAACATAAATGGAAAATTTTTTAGTTCCATTTCATGCCACTTTTTGGAATATAAAAGGAAAATTGTTTTTCTTTCATGTGCTGAAGAAGTGGCCAAATCCCTAACTTCTTTCATTCATTCAAAAACACAAAAGTGAGAATGCAGGTTGAAGAATCAAAGTAACAATAAATTTCAAATAAGACTAGGAAGATTAAATGTAATTTTTATGTCCTCTTTGTTTTTGGAAAATTGTTTCTTGTTGTTCTTGTAGTAAGCATGAGATGTAGAGATTATGTTCCATTCTATTTTTGGGGCTTTTTGATTTGGATGATTGATTAAGTGCCTAGATGCATGTGTAAGTAAACTTTGAACTATATTAAGGTAATTTGAATTCAATTTATTGTTGGACAACTTGGTTGCCATTCTAGAGTTGTTGAGGCACTCTAAAATAACTTAGAATTGTTCTAAAGATATTTCATGATGGTGCGACTTAATTGGTGTAAGATTAATTTGATTATTCTTGTGAAAATTAGATTTAAGCATAAAATATGAGCTTTTTTGTCCAGATCAGGTCTGGAAAATCTGAATGTTGGTAATGAAAATATGTCATTTGGATGTGTTGGATGTGTTTTTGGAGTTAGGATAATTTTAGAAAATCATTTTGGAGTAAAAATACACGAAAACGGTGTTACCAGGTGAGATTTGAACTTACCGTTTAACGGCTGTCCAAACTGTGAATTTGTCATTGTTTGGGCAGCCTATGAACTGCCCAAATATTATTAGGGCTAACTTGGGCAGGGTAATGACTCGAAATTTCATAGCTCAACTAGATTACTAACCTGGCGACTTAGATAAAAAAAAGTTCTTCAAGCATTAGCAAAAATTATTAGAGACAACTTAGAGATCAACGAACCATATTCGATAATGGGCTTCACGGGCCTAGTACTAGCCTATTGGGCCCATGATAAAATGAAGGCCCAATTATAAGATAAATGCTAACTATACTTTAATTAGTCCATTAAGTTCCAATAAGATTTATGGATTTTGGCCCAAGTCCTTTTACTTTCTAGAAAACCCATTAATCCAATAATTTTCGAGATTTATTTGGCATGTTTTAGAGACAAAGCTAAAAACATTAAAAACCCCTCTTCTTCACTCCTCCTTAGCCGAAAATGGAGTAGAGAGAAAATGAGAAGTCCCTTCATTTTTCTTGCAAAATTCCAAGATAAACTAGAGCAATCCATCACAAAATCAAGCTTAGGAAAGAGCAAAAGAAAACTTGGGATCTCTATTATTGAAAATGAAATTTGATAAAAAGTAAGGGAGATTTGACCAAAATCTTTAAATTTGAATCTTTGATTATTTGATGATTAATGGGTGTTGTTGGTTTGTGATGGATTATTTTAGATGATTATTGAGTTAAGAAACTAATGATTTTGAGAAACCCCAAATTTAGGAAGCCCTAAACATTGAACTAAGATTGGAATTATGATATTGGATGTTATGGTGATATTAGAAGGTATACTGATAATGATTTGTATACTTGTGGTTGTTATAGCCGGAATAATGTTGTAAATTTGAGAATAAAGATGGAGAATTGGTACTTCGGGAGAGCATCACGACACTCAACACCTTACATGTTACAAAAGAATGTCCTCTAACGCTCAGCACCTTGCGTCGCGATGCGCAATAAAAGGATGTCATATGCCCAGTTCTGTACTTGTGAGCGTCGTGACGCCAATGGGCTAATGTCACAATACAGAAATAGAGGAAGCTCATTGCCTTGGTTCTATTTTTGAGGAGTCGCAACGTTTAACCCTTAGCGTCACGACGCGTGTGGGAGTCGCGACGTCCAGCCCCTTGCATCACGATGCGGACCTATCAGATGCTAACTGACTCAACTGTATGTGTGAGCGTCGCGACGCGTGACTAAATTCTCCATGATCAATTTTATCCATTTCAAATTCATCCTAAGATCTTAGAGGGTACCTTAAGGGTTTCATATAAGTGTATATACACGTGTTGCAAGTATAATATGTCACTCATACATTACGTATAATTTCCTACCAATTGGAAGAAAAGTAACGATTTCTTGATTTTAGATCAACGTCAAGGCAGTCGAAGATCACCGATGCCATGTACCGCACCTGACTTGCCATATCCCTATGAGTTCAGTACTTATTCAAAATTTTATTATGATTTCTAAATGATCTTCATTAGAGTTTATTAAATTTTGATTTCATATGCTTTGAGCTAATTTTTAGATTGTGATTGATATATATGATTTTGACGATGAGAATGATTTAAAAAGCATGATTTTATAATTTTGGAGGCATAAGGGAAAGACCAATCTCAGATGTAACTTGGAATTGACGGATCCAGAACATGTGCACACGTAGTTCAAAATTAGGGGGACGACGATACGTAACGCCCCTAGATCCTATACATAGGGCAGGAGGATATAATGGATTAGCACTATGGGCTCTAGTTCAATGGCTTGGGAGACAATAATAATTAACGCCCCAAGACCACTGGA
>SKCR01051795.1:0-38031 GCA_019454045.1 Zanthoxylum bungeanum | reverse complement strand
ATGTTGGTAGTAAATCCGGTCTTCGGACTATCCGAACACTTATGTACCTAGTACTATGTTCTTACCGATTTACAAGACAAGGTTGGCTTCTAGCAAAACGCCATACCTACCCATTCTCCAGAAATATCCTACAGGAATAATGATCTATATCAGACATAGTATACGTAGTATTGCGTATTTCGATCCAGTATCGGATGTCACGTGCAAGGCCTGAGGCTGGAAATGTGTCTGCCCCGTACGAAGTATATATCAGATCTCTGGTAACTAGTCTCTATAATCAGATAAACATGACCTAGTCATAATATCCTGATAGCTACAGCATATAAGAGAACGAGTTTCGTATCCTACGTGATCATCATCTCCACTATGACTGGAGTGATACTTCCATCTCGACATCACACCCAATACACTACGATTCTCAATATACCCAGAAGAGGCGTACACAGAACCTGTTAAAGCCCTGGATGACCAAAACCAAAGTTTTGATTGTCGCAAGTATTAGCGGTGCAAGTCTTAGGTTAGGACCAAATACATCTACCCTGATTCGGACTTCTAAAGACACATAGTCATACTACGAATGGAATTCCGATGGGTCTATCCAGAGCGAAGCTGTTTCCGTACCATCGGTAAACACAACCTCCTATTACACTTGCATGAGTATCCTATACCCAAATATATGAGAACTATGTCGTTATGCCCTCACAACGCGCACAAGTGTAATTCTAGTCTTTTCCGCAATATCGATGTCCAATCTCGATAATACTCTGACTAGGGATATTTAATGATTAAACCTTCGTGGATTGATACTGTCTCATATCATCTCAATCCAGAACTAATCATATGGACCTTCTATCATTTATACATCTTGGTGATCTAATCACAAATGATAGAAGAGCAATTTCCTTTGTCATATAGTTAATTTGTACAACAACACCATGATCTGTACAAATAGTGACGCTATGGGTCATAACTGTCCAACATAAACTATTCATTGTTGTGAATCATTCCAATATCTTTTAAATATGAAGTGGTTATCTTATTGTAGGCATTGCATTTTTACACATTAGCCCAATGATGAGTCTCGTATGGAGGCAACTACCTCTTTAGTCATGAAAGTCGAGGGAAACGGACGTTTCAAAAGGGTAAAGTTGGAAAATGGAATTTTTGTTGGATTTAACCTCGTTGTTTGGCTCCGGTTGTTTATTGGACTTCCGTTTCAAAGCTTACCTAAGGCCCAAAACCCAAACCAAACCCAAAATACCCAAGTCAAACCAAGTCAAACCAAAACCACACACCCAAGGAGAGTGATTCACGCCCATGCCCTCTTTATTTAGGTATATGCACATTTATCACATGCTAAAATCTTGTAAATTCCATTCCTAATTAGAAGAAATCAAATCAAATCCCTACCAAATCAAATCCAATCACAAATCCAAATTAAGAGATCTATTCCTTATTAGAAACCAATTAGGAGATTCTCTCCTACTCAAAATAGGAAAGTCTTCTCTCTTTGCTTATAAAAAGAGGCCTTCACCCCCATTCACAACCCTGGCACACATCCTTCTCTCAAGCACGTCCAAGCACTTTGTGAAGCCTCCTTTTCACGCCCAAGCCCTTCCAATAGCCTCCATTGCCGCAACACCAGCCAACAAACCCTCCAATTGCCGCATATTCTCTTCTTCACCAACACCACTCACGCCCAAGCCCTTTTCACAGCCCTCCATTGCCGAGTTCCAGCCACCATTCACAGCCCTAAAACACCTTAAAATAAGCCTCAAATACAGCCCCAAAGTCGCACAAAAGACCCCCCATTCACAGCACAAATTCAGCGCCCAAAACAGTCCCGAAACCCCCTCACTGCACCTTGAACTGCACAGTTTCGTCCCCTGTTCTGGTCAGTTTTTGTTGCGTCTTTAACCCATAAAACAGTCCTAAAATCACCTAAACACCATCCCCAAAACCTCCTTAAAGTTTCCCTAAAAAAGCCTCACAAACGCACCTCCCTAAGCCTTCAAAATCACCCAAAACAGTCCGCTAAACCATCAAGACAGTGACCTAAACGTAGCAGCGAAACAGCAGCGAAACAGACTTGAAACAGCAGCCCGAACAGCAAAACAGCGAGGAAAGACGTTGAGTTGGTGAACTAAAAGAGTAGCGGATCATTCACCCTTCCAACGGACGTGTAACGCCCTTTCTTAGAGGACAAAAGAGGTTAGACCTGAGGGCACCTTTCTACTTATCTTCTTTATTGTTGTTTTATTTATTTTGATATATAATTGCATGAGAGTCGTTTGAAGCATGATGTGATTGTTGGATGAGCGGGATATGTGTTCTCTTTTGTGGTATATCGGATGGAAACCCGGACGTAAATTCCATAGCCGATTCCGAATGGACGGTAGTATGGTCTGCACTCGGGATACAATGCCACGTACCACTTAAGATACACATATCTCGTCTCATCAAATTTGTATTTGAGCATGTTATAGTCTTTAGGTTATTTGTTTATTTTTTAAAGCATGGTTTAATTTAGTTTGTCATTTATTTGTTAAAACATGTTTAGGTTGTTCTTTATGCATGTTCTTAGTTTATGATGCGTTTGGGTAATGATTTATACATGTTGATTTAATGGTTCAATATGATTGTTATGTTACATTGCGTGGAATTAATTGGATGAAAG
This sequence comes from Zanthoxylum bungeanum, assembly GCA_019454045.1. Taxonomy (NCBI): domain Eukaryota; kingdom Viridiplantae; phylum Streptophyta; class Magnoliopsida; order Sapindales; family Rutaceae; genus Zanthoxylum; species Zanthoxylum bungeanum. The sequence continues at coordinate 35,354 of SKCR01051795.1, read as the reverse complement.
CATGTTAGATCTAAGTACCCTTGAGCATGAATGTTGAATAGATTCGGTTAGTTTATTGCACAAATTATATCATCACAAGTGACATAAGTAAGGGACCATTCCGAACCCGACGGTTTGAGGTCTTCCCTTGCGCGGGGTGAGTGCGGCCTTAAACCTTTGTCTCGGTTCACACCGGGTGGCGACTCCATGTTATTTCGTACTCCCAACTAGGCCGCGAGACTAGAACAGCGTCGTCAAGTTCTGTTGTCTACAGTCTGGCGACTCCACTGGGGATCTAGAGAATTGGCCTCGAAATCATGTCTTGTGATGTTTATGATTTGTGTTTTAGTTAATCGTTTCGATAGTGAGTTGAAAGGGGTTAATCAAAGGCTTTGTTGGAGCTAGGTGATGGTTGGGTGTCTTCCTTCACTCACTACCTTTTCATAAGGAAAAGCTGTGAAGACACCGAGATAATCATTACTTGTAGCTCGTTGTGACAGACTAGTTTGGAGGACTCGTTGTTTATTCCTGACACCAAGGGATAAGAGCCTAAGGGGCTTGGGTACTTAAGAGAGCCTCGCTCCACCCTCCCTTTGGGGAATCTACAACGGAAAATCCATTCGACAGTTAGTCACACACCGTAACTCATTGGCACGTACCGTAAGGTATAAAAAAGGTGCACTCACTTGGTCGCTTGAACCCTTGAGTGGGGAGTCCTAGTTGTGGGTAATCCTTCATCAAACGAGAGCCTTTGTCCACACTCCTGTAAACCCACATGTGAACCATAGTTGTATGACCTATAGGGGCCACCCTTTATGCTTTTGATAACCCCATGCATATTGTGTCTCATACATCACATGCATCTCATGCATACATGCATCATGTTAACCCTTGTGTCTTAAAAGCCATCATAGATATCCGTTGGGTTAGGGATAAAAGAAGACTTGTCAAAGAAGAGTTTAGCAAACATTGACATCGGGAAAAAGGAAGCCGAGAAACAGAAAATTTTACGGCAAGGATAGAAAGACCATGGTGGGGCTTAACAAAAAAAAAAAAAAAAAAAAAAAGAGAGAAAAAAAATTAAAAAAAAGGTTGTTTTATCCTTAACAGTTAGGCATAAGTCCAATGATGAAATTGATTGCTTTAAGGTGAAACCTTAGAAACGATAAACTCTTGATGTGCTTTTATCTGATACTTTGAGTGATTGATCTATGTTAGACTCGTAAACACTTCACTATAGGTTCTTAGCGGTGAAAACCTGAATAGTTAGCAAAGTGACTAGTTGAAGAAATTGTAGGTCTGTGAATGACTGTTTGCTTAGATGTCTATCTTGAATTGCTTATGTTATGATGTGTGGTATGGTTAAAAATGAAAGAAAAGTCTCTAAAGAAAAGAATTGAACCACTTATAACCGATAAGCGTGAAGCTACCCATTGGCGAGTATTAGAACCACCATGAGGAGAAATGCTACCTTAAAGGGTAGGTGTGTTAAAAAAAAGAGAGAAAGAAAAAAAAAAAAGAAGTTCAAAATGAAAAGAGAAAAAGAGAGACAAAAGAGAAATAAAACCTTACCACATGGAGCACAGAAAAGCAACTACATGCATAATTGAGATATCTAGGTTGGTTTGACCCATTGATCCCGATTTTTGAAACGAAATCATCGAGTTAGCTTACCTAAGGATTAAGCTGTGAAAGAACATTTGCACACACACACTTTGAGTCTGGCATAGATCATTTGTTCAAAGACTTGGATTTGAGTTGCATCGATGTTTAAGGTTCTCTGGTTTCATTATTGAGCATTCTTTGAGGACAATGATATGTATAACTATTGAGACTATTTCGTAGCATGTAATATAGTATGATGATATGGAAGGCCCCACCATATGGTGCACCTTGACCTAGTGTAAGCAGCGGAAAGTAGAAAGCTAAACCAAGACTGGGGGCGACCAGTCTCCCACATCGTAAATCAGGGACATAACAAGATATTAAGTCATGAAACCAGAAAGAAGACTGAGCAATCACCTGGAGAACTGGCGGAAGACCTAACCCAATGAAATAGGAAATTCATTCATGCATGCATGCATACACGTAACATATTTTGCATTCTTTTTTGTGTTTGTTTTGTTTTTCACAGGTTTCAAAGAAGAAAAAGAGAAAGCGGCAAAGACAAGCCAACCAGAATCAGCAATATACGAGTAGTAGTTTTGGGGATGAGTCCCAGGGCTGAGGCCTATATCAGTATCAGAATGGGGGCGAGGCCCATATCAGTATCCGTTTGGGGCGAGCCCATATCAGTATCAGCATGGGGGCGAGGCCCACATTAGAGTCAGCATGGGGGCGAGGCCCATATCAGTATCAGTTTTGGGGCGAGCCCATATCAATATCAGTTCTGGGGCGAGGCCCATATCACTAACAGTTCAGGAAGATGCCCCTATCAGTATCAGCTTGGGGGCGAGGCCCACAGCATCAATATCAGATTTGGGGGATGAGTCCCAGGGCGAGACCCGCATCAGCATCAGTTTTGGGAATGAGTCCCAAGGTTGAGGCCCACATCAGTTTCAGTTTGGGGTCGAGGCCTATATCAGTATTCGTTTGGGGATGAGTCCCGGGGTTGAGCCCACATCAGTTTTGGGGCGAGGCCCCCGTCAGTATCAGTTTTGGGGCGAGGCCCGTATTAGCATCAGTATCAGTCTTGCCGGGTATGGCACTCTGGGTACGAGGCCCACATCTTTATCAGTATCAGTCTTGTCGGGTATGGCATTCTGGGGGCGAGGCCCACATTACATCAGTATCAGTCTTGCCGGGTAAGGCATTCTGGGGGTGAGGCCCACATTACATCAGTATCAGCATTGCCGGGTATGGCATTCTGGGGGCGAGGCCCACATTTCATCAGATCAGTTTCTTCCGGGAATGGACAGTCCAGGAATGGACAGCTCGGGAATAAGCACGCCGAGAATGGCACTTCGGGAATGGAGATCGGATCGGGAATGGACCACAACACGGTGACGGTTCGGGAATGGACCTCATCACACCACATCACAGTAACACTCCCAAAATGGAGCACGGTTCGGAATGGACCATCATCATATCAGCAATGCCTCGAAAGGGGTTTAGCATGCCGAAAATGGCACTCCGGAAATGGAGAGCACGTTCGGAAATGGACCATCATCATATCAGCGATGCCTCGGAAATGGGGTTTAGCATGCCGAAAATGGCACTCCGGAACAGGAGCACGGTTCAGAATTGACCATCATCATATTAGCGATGCCTCGAAAAGGGGGTTTAGCATGCCAGAAATGGCACTCTGGAAATGGAGCACACGGTTCGGAAATGGACCATTATCTCATCACTCGCCAAAAATGGAACTCTGAGAATGGAGATATAGTCCGAGAATGGACACACCGAGAATGGCGCACGCGGGAGTGGCACTCCGAGAATGGAGATTAGTCTGGGAATGGACAGCTCAAGAATTAGCACGCCGAGAAGGCCCCGGGAATGGCACTCCGAGATGGAGATATAGTCCAGATGGACACCCGAGAATTGGCACGCTGTTGGACAAAATGACCCATAGCGTCACTATTTGCACAGATCATTGTGTTGTTGTAGCAAATTAACTATGTAACAAGGAAATTGCACTCTCGTCATTTGTGATTAGATCACCTTAGATATATAAATGAAGAGAGGTCCCTATGATTAGTTCCTGGATTGAGATGATATGAGACAGTATCAGTCCACGAAGGATTAATCATTAAATATCCCTAGCCGTAGTATTATCGAGACTGGACATCGATAATGCGGAATAGGCTAGTATTGCACTTGTGCGCGTTGTGAGGGCACAACGGCATAGTTCTCATATATATAAGTATTGGATACTTGTGCAAGTGCGATAGGAGGTCGTGTTCAACGATGGTACGGGAAACAGCTTCGCTCTGGATAGACCCTTCGGAATCCCATTGGTATTATGACTAGGTGTCTATGGGAGGCCGAAATCAAGGTAGGTGTGTATAGTCTTAACCTGAGACTTACATCGCTAATACTTACGACAATCGGTAAACTTTGGTTTTGGTGGTGGGGGATCTTAACTGGTTCTGTGTTCACCTCTTCTGGGTTTATCAGGAATCGTAGTGTATTGGATGTGATGTCGAGATGGAAGTGTCACTCCAGTCATAATGGAGATGATGTCACGCAGGATACGGTATTAGTGCTCTTAAAGTGATGCGCATCCAATCGTGATATTATGACCAGGTCATGAATATCCGATTATAGAGACTAGTTACCAGACATCCGATATGTGTTTCGGACGGGGCAGACACTTATCCAGCCCCAGCCCTAGCACGTGATTATCCGATACTGGGCCAATATGCACAATACAATTGTATACTACTACGCTTGATACAGATCTAGATATTCTTTGATGAATATGTCCGGAGAACTGGGGAAGACTTGGTGCTTTGCTAGGAGTCGACCTTGTCTCGTAAATCGGTAGAACGTAGTACTTGGTACGTACGTGATTCGGATACTCCGACGACCGTATTTACTGCCAGATTATCCGGGGATCTCATGGGTCGCTTCCCGATAATCCACCGATGACGCACAACTCGCACTCTTGAATAATCTGGGATTATAATAGAAGAGAGAGAAAATTAATCTAGGATTAGTAACGGAGATATTTTATCCGGGATAAAATGTCGTCTAAAGAGAGAGAACGATTAATTTGGAATTAATCGATGAATTAATATATTCGATATATTAAACGAAATTAGATTTCGACGCGGAATTAAAATTAGATTTTAATTCGGGCAAACGAGTTAATTCAGAATTAATTCGTTAGCGACGTAAATAATAATTTCGCCAGGCGTAATTATTTATTTAAATTCGATTGAATTAACGTCGCGACGTAAGCTCGGTATTTCGGAAATATCGAACCCGAACGCGTGAGTGCACGTGGGCCCACTTTCATTTGGAAACGTGTGGGGCCCACATGACACATGTCATTCTAATGCTTTGCATGTAGATAGTGTACAATGCACTCAATGTTATTGCATGGAAATTGAGTGTTTGACACTCTAAGCTATTGCATGTTTGTGTCATAAATTTATTATTAATTTAATAAATTATGGCATAAATATAAATTGATTTTTGGTAAATCATTTTAATCAACATAACACATTTTCTCTCAAAATTTTCCTCTTCCTCTCACGGTAATGGTGGCCATTTCTTCACTGGTTTTGAACCAGTTTGGGCGTGAGTTTAGGGGAGCAAGAGTTGGGTTTTCATCATGGTGAAAACCGCAAGTGCTAGCACACTACGAGTCTTGCGAAGGTGGTAGGGAGGTTCCCCCATGAGACGGGATCCATCCGACGAAGATTGGAGCTCCGTTTCTTCACCCAATTTTCTGTTTTGCAGGGCAGTGGACTGCATGCAGTGGGCGTAAAGGCAGTGCGTTTTTGGGCTTGAATCGTCTCCAAATCGACTCTACCGATCAATGTGAGTATTCCGCTACCTCCGTTGATGTGTTCACACATAATTTCATGTCTTGATTTGATCTTGGGACCTTATAGAAAACCAACAATGGCATCATGAGCTAAAGTTGCAAGCATGAAATTTGTAGGGCTTAAAATTTGGGTAATCTTGTTTTGAGCATGATTTGAATGAATTGAATGTTTGAGTATGCTTATAACATGTTTAAATTCATTTTGGTTGGACTAATTTGATGAAAAATGATTTGGAATTATTTTCCCCAAAATGGATATGTTGGCCGAATGGTTGGTGATTTTTTTGGATCTTGGATTTTTGATTTTTGATTCATTGATTAGTTAGAATCGATTAGGTTGACGTTAATTTGAATCGAATTGGATTGGATTTCGAATTGGACAAAAACCCCAAATTCTTACCTTGGCCGAATGTGTCATTGCCCTAATGTCTTGGTATTTTTGGTTTTGTGACATTGGATGTGTATGAAATCAAATCGGATGTTGATTTGATGTCGATTGTAGGTTCGATTGGATCGAAACCGAATCGGACACAAAATCCCTCCTTGGCCGAGAGCATGAAAGCATGTAAATGGGTTTGATTTTTCATTATGTGTGTTTGACATGTAATAATGAATTAAGTATGATTAATTAGACTAATTTGGTGTTTTAAAAATATTGATTTAGTCGATTAATCATGTAATGCACTTTAGGTAATTAAATTGCGTAATTGGATTAGTGTAATTTAATTATTAGGCTTAATTTTGGATTTGGGCTTTAATTGTTGTATTTGGGGCTATTGGGCTTGATTTATCAAGTTTGGTTTAGGCCAAGTGGATTGGATCCAATTGGGCCCAAAACCTTAACCATAAAGCCCAATTGCGACTAATGAACCTTTAATGTTTAATTGGGCCTAATGGGCCGAAATTGATTTCTAAGGCATTTTGGGTGATTCCACTATTGGCTTTGGTTGCCGAAGCCCATGCCTAAAGAAATTAATTGAAGCCCATTAGACTTGAATTAAATTGACGTTGGACGTTAATCGGACTTTGAGTCCCGACGCGATTGAATTTGGAATTTAAATCGTAAAGGTTTATTAAATAAAGTGCAATATTTAATTGGAATTGAATAATGAATTAGTATTAAATACATGTTAAATTTGATTTAATGATGTAGTTTAATTTAATTCATGAATTCGTACTTTGAGTACTTATTCGCAAAAACGAGTTTGACTCGAACAAAATCAAATCGTTGTTTGAACATTGGATGATCACTTAATTATCAGATTAATTAATTTGATTAGATTGATTGATAGCATGCTTATGTGTGTGAATACGTGGTTGTGTTGAATGAATAATGTATATCGGATGGATATTAGTCGGGGGGCAATTTTAGAAATTGTTGTAATAAATTCGATTTATTAAATTGGACCTGCGTGTCCAGCCTTATCACCTTCTTTCTCTTTGTATTCTCTTCTCACCTATTCCCCTCTATGTATATGAGGTTTCTTAGAAGTGTAGTGTAACGGGTAGAAGTAGTACAAGTGCTAGCTTGAGTGAGAAAGGGAGAGATTTGATCTAGGATCAATGTGTTAAGTATCCATCCGCATATCATTATTATTTTATTTCATACTCGCTTTATTATGTATTTAGAATGCATGTTTAAGGGTGTATGATGATGAGACCTAACAAAGATAATTAAATTGGTAGCCAATTTGCACGCGAAAATCCCTCAATCTATATTAAGCAAATATCCTTCCATTGAATGATTCTTGTTCAAGATCCGAAGTTGGCATTGGTTTGTTTTTGACCAAAGTCAAGACCTTTGTCAATCAAGGATGTACTTGAATCATGAGAGTTTTGTTGCATATCGGTGTCTTGTCCAAATCGTGATTTTTATTGACCAAAGTCAGATCACTTTTTGTCCAATGACATTGATTACGAAACTTTCCTCGTCAATGGGTCCCGCTTAACTGGAATCATTAGGTTTGTGTTTGGCCAAAGCCAAGGCCTAAATGATTCGGAGGATATGGTTAGGAAAATGTATGGTTACATTGACATTATACATATGTTTCGGACTTGGATGTCCACCTAACCGGATCTAGGAATTGGATGAGATCCAATTGATCTGAGAGATCTACCTAGTTAAATAGCATACAGCTTTTTATTGGCCAAAGTCAGGGTTGTGTGTTATTTAATAGGATCCTAGCCCACTAGGAAACACGGTTTCCCGAGTACTCCACAGAGGGTTAGAGGCTCGACGAAAAATAGTGGGAGGCAAGTATTGAATTTGCAACATTCGTTCAATTACTCGCTAAACACGCTCATTTTTATTTTACTCGTCATATTAATCAAAAGTATTAGTCAGACTAATATTTTATGTTGTTTTAAAAAATATATATAGTTGGACTATATACAAACTCATTCAATATATAGTTGATTTTGTAATTGGATTATAGTAATCAATATAATTGAATTAAATGATAGTTGATTTTATAATGGGATTATAGTAATCAATATTAAAATTATAGTTGATTAAATAATTGGATTATTGTAATCATTATAATAAATAGTACCTTATTAAAAATTGATTAAATAGTTGGACTATTGAAATCAAGAAGGAATTGAAAAGTTGAATATTTAAAATATATAATCCTTGGATTAAATGTTTTAAATGATTTAATTTTCAATTGGAATTAATAATAGGTTAATTTATTTGATAAAATAACTTATTATGACTAAGCCCATAATTAAGCAAATAGTAGAGCATAAAGTCTTTGGAAGATTTATGTGATGATGACTTTAGTGCTTAATTAATATACTTATAATAAATCTATCTTTAGATTTAAAAGTATTAAAATTGCAATTAATAATTCTTGGATAATTAATTGACTATTCTAGTGGAGAAAAGTCAAAGTTTGCAATTGGGCATGTAGCACAAGGTGCACATCATTTCGATATTCTAAAACCCAAGTGGTTTGAGTAATATTGAAAAGGATAATTGACATATCCCAAAGTGACTACCATTTGGATATGGAAGACACGAAAGGAATTAAAGAAAGGGCGAGGCTCTAACTTTAAAATATTTGTCAAAGTTATGTTCACTACTAGTATTAAAATTGGATTTTAAATACTTAGTGTGGTACATAAAATATATGTATTGACGTTCAGAATCCGCTGTGAGCTGGATACTGGCTTCAAGCCGAGATTTCTCTGCGAATTCGGAAACGGGACGAAAGTCGCTGTTTCGACCGTAGATACCTAAGTTTAGGAACTACCCTTTGGGTATGTACTTAAATTAGGAAATGTTATAATGTAACTAGTTTTATCTAGAGACATTATCTCTATATCAGTGTTTAATCCATTGCGGATAAAACCTTTATATTCTAGAACACTAAAGTGTTTCAATATATAAAGATGATACTGAGATACATACATTGGATGTAAATAACAGAATTTATATTTTGAATATAAATAAAATCTCAAACATATAAAATGACAAATAAATAGCTCATATTGATTTGATCAATAGACTTATTTGTGGCATTGTTGTCTAGGACACAATTAAAGAAGACTCGTATATCCACACTTTTTAAGAGTGGGTACTAGGACTGATTTGACTATTCAAATAAGGTCTACGAATCTAGTTTATTAGGTTAAATACCTAAAATACTATTTACTGGTAATAGTAAAAGGGCCACCGATCTGTTAGCCCTATTCATGGTGAAGTAAGTGGGCCCATATCTAGCTAGGCTAGATGTTAACATGAATATTTCGTGACCTTAACGGATGTGACATCACGTTGTGGTTATGTGTTTCTTTTGAAGAACACAAATCGGAAACTTTTAGAGTTTCGACACGAAATAGACAAACAGATCGGCTATAGTGTTATTCCGCCACGGTAATACGTAATGGAAAATACTTAAGCAGTAAGTTTCATACGTACATGAAAGAGTATGGGTTCTTTCAGATGAGGACTACTCTCGAGACACGTCAGTTAGACGATGTGTCTGAACTAAAACCGAATTTTTGTTGGACATGATAAGGTTTATCACGAGTCGCTCTGAGCTACTATTTCCTTCAACAAGATATGTATTTACAGTGCAAAACTTATTTAGAATAAGGTTCCATATAAATCTGTTTGACAGATATCATATAGGATATGAACAGGGAAGAAACGAGGTTTCTCATTCCTGATAATTTGGGTATGCCAGGCATAACGTTTGGATGATACCAAACTAAGGACCCAAATTGGATAAGTGCCAATATAGGGTATCCTAAGGGAAACCTTAAGTATAGTACTTGTAAATCCCACATGAGAACAATGTAATTGTTGCTCACCATGCAGTTTTCCTGAGAGGAATACCGATATGCAGTGGTCAGTGGGAGGATAGTGATACTCGATGAAAATCGGAGTAATACTGTTCAAGGCACGAAGTCCGTAATGGAACACAAATAGTTCATCTATGATGAAACTATACCATTAATCTTCAAATACACAAGAACCTAGTAGATCGGATAGAGTCAGAAAACAACCTAGGGTATGGGTTTCTGATCTAACCTCATTAAGATGTCAATCTTATGGAGGTGTACCATCCGACTACGTTATGAGGAAGTGATACGAGGTATCGACTCCCTGTTATGGCAAAGTGCCATGAGTCCGAAATGGATTCCATGTATAACAACTATTTTGGATACTAGTTGTTGTACCATAAGGCATTGTGCCTATGGTACGTTAAACGTCTTCAAGGAAGACATACATGGAAGGCAACATACCAACGTGCAAACCTAAGGTTTTGACGGAAAGGTATCGTTATCAACATTGTGTTAATAACGGTTCAACCTTTTACCTGTTGCCATGGTAAATCCATTTTGAAGATGCTTGAAAATAACTGTATATTTCATTTATGAAATGTGTCAGTTAAGATCAAAATCGCTTTCCTGAAAAGGAAACCTTTTGGAGGATGTTTACACATCCTGACGATTTTATATAACCGACAAACAAGGTTTGCGGGTTATTCGATCCATGTTTGGATTGATGCAAGCATAAGGTTCTTGGAACTGTCGTTTTGAAATAATCATAATGGTTTATGATTTGACTCAAAACGAAATAATTCTTGTGTATATAAGGAGGTTAGTGGGAGAGCGCACTGACAGTGAAATTCCCATAAAGCTATTGTTGAAAGCTTGGCTTTTAATAGAAATTCTCCGTAGAATTCTGGGAGATAACAACCTTTATTAGAGGAATAAAGATCTACTGGGATAGATTTGGAGTTGTTAACACTCTCTGGGAAATTGTACATTTAAAATGTACTTGTATGGTGTCTCATACGCTTCAAGCATATGGAGTCACAATCAGGTCAATCCAAGTGACAGTCACTGGATTGAAATTAAGAACATCTGTTAGTATCTCAGAGAACTAAAGATGCTATCTTAAACTATGGAGAAGAGAACTTGAAGTGACTGGGATCACTGCTGCAAGTTTCCAAACAGTTAAATACTGCGGTACTATAAAGTTTGACAACCGGGACAGTGAGCTGGAAATCTTCCAAGCAAGATAACTGTTACCGAATAAAACAACAAACGGATTATTGCTGCAGCTGAGGCAGCAATAGAAGTCTTTGGGGTCGAAAATAAATCTAATTAGATTAGATATAGTTCTGTTAGCAGCTGAGCTAGGCGTCAGCACAGGCTAAGGAATTAAAGGTCTCATCGACGATCCAGATATATACTTCTATATCATCTGATTCGTTCGGATCATACATCGTGGCGATGTGATGATCGTATAAATCGCGTCAAACGATAATCGAACAAATCCGCTGACGAAAACCTTTCCTCAGCAATTTGAGCGAACCTTACATAGTTCGGGTGTAGGACACTTGAGTGACTCGCTACGTGCCAAGTGGGAGATTGTTGGACAAAATGACCCATAGCGTCACTATTTGCACAGATCATTGTGTTGTTGTAGCAAATTAACTATGTAACAAGGAAATTGCACTCTCGTCATTTGTGATTAGATCACCTTAGATATATAAATGAAGAGAGGTCCCTATGATTAGTTCCTGGATTGAGATGATATGAGACAGTATCAGTCCACGAAGGATTAATCATTAAATATCCCTAGCCGTAGTATTATCGAGACTGGACATCGATAATGCGGAATAGGCTAGTATTGCACTTGTGCGCGTTGTGAGGGCACAACGGCATAGTTCTCATATATATAGGTATTGGATACTTGTGCAAGTGCGATAGGAGGTCGTGTTTCAACGATGGTACGGGAAACAGCTTCGCTCTGGATAGACCCTTCGGAATCCCATTGGTATTATGACTAGGTGTCTATGGGAGGCCGAAATCAAGGTAGGTGTGTATAGTCTTAACCTGAGACTTACATCGCTAATACTTACGACAATCGGTAAACTTTGGTTTTGGTGGTGGGGGATCTTAACTGGTTCTGTGTTCACCTCTTCTGGGTTTATCAGGAATCGTAGTGTATTGGATGTGATGTCGAGATGGAAGTGTCACTCCAGTCATAATGGAGATGATGTCACGCAGGATACGGTATTAGTGCTCTTAAAGTGATGCGCATCCAATCGTGATATTATGACCAGGTCATGAATATCCGATTATATAGACTAGTTACCAGACATCCGATATGTGTTTCGGACGGGGCAGACACTTGATAGATAACAGAATGGGGGGATCCAGCCCCAGCCCTAGCACGTGATTATCCGATACTGGGCCAATATGCACAATACAATTGTATACACGCTTGATACAGATCTAGATATTCTTTAATGAATAGTCCGGAGAACTTGGAAGACTTGGTGCTTTGCTAGGAGTCGACCTTGTCTCGTAAATCGGTAGAACGTAGTACTTGGTACGTACGTGATTCGGATACTCCGACGACCGTATTTACTGCAGATTATCCGGGGATCTCATGGGTCGCTTCCCGATAATCCACCGATGACGCACAACTCGCACTCTTGAATAATCTGGGATTATAATAGAAGAGAGAGAAAATTAATCTAGGATTAATAACGGAGATATTTTATCCGGGATAAAATGTCGTCTAAAGAGAGAGAACGATTAATTTGGAATTAATCGATGAATTAATATATTCGATATATTAAACGAAATTAGATTTCGACGCGGAATTAAAATTAGATTTTAATTCGGGCAAACGAGTTAATTAGATTAATTCGTTAGCGACGTAAATAATAATTTCGCCAGGCGTAATTATTTATTTAAATTCGATTGAATTAACGTCGCGACGTAAGCTCGGTATTTCGGAAATATCGAACCCGAACGCGTGAGTGCACGTGGGCCCACTTTCATTTGGAAACGTGTGGGGCCCACATGACACATGTCATTCTAATGCTTTGCATGTAGATAGTGTACAATGCACTCAATGTTATTGCATGGAAATTGAGTGTTTGACACTCTAAGCTATTGCATGTGTTGTGTCATAAATTTATTATTAATTTAATAAATTATGGCATAAATATAAATTGATTTTTGGTAAATCATTTTAATCAACATAACACATTTTCTCTCAAAATTTCTCTCTTCCTCTCACGTAATGGTGGCCATTTCTCACTGGTTTTGAACCAGTTTGGGCGTGAGTTTAGGGGAGCAAGAGTTGGGTTTTCATGGTGAAAACCGCAAGTGCTAGCACACTACGAGTCTTGCGAAGGTGGTAGGGAGGTTCCCCCATGAGACGGGATCCATCCGACGAAGATTGGAGCTCCGTTTCTTCACTTCACCCAATTTTCTGTTTTGCAGGGCAGTGGACTGCATGCAGTGGGCGTGAAAGGCAGTGCGTTTTTGGGCTTGAATTGTCTCCAAATCGACTCTACCGATCAATGTGAGTATTCCGCTACCTCCGTTGATGTGTTCACACATAATTTCATGTCTTGATTTGATCTTGGGACCTTTTAGAAAACCAACACACGCCGGGTATGGCACTCTGGGGGCGAGGCCCACATCATTATCAGCATCAGTTTTTCCGGGTATGGCACTCCGGATATGGAGACTCAGTATCAGATCTGCCAGGTACGCACTCGAGTATGGGAGATGGAGACAGCAGTATCAGATCAGCCAGGTACGGCACTCCGGGTATGGAGATATATTTTTCAGCCAGGTACGGCACTCCGGGTATGGAGATAGCATATCAGTTTTTCCAGGTACGGCACTCCGGGTATGGAGATATCACAACAAGCGGCACACCCTAGGTACGGGGTTAGCATTCAGATATTTGTGGCTCACTAGGTACGGAGACGTCACCCCGCGACACCCTAGGTACGGGGTTAGCACTCAGACATTTGTGGCTCTCTAGGTACGGAGACGTCCCTGCGACACCCTAGGTATGGGGTTAGCACTCAGACATTTGTGGCTCTCTAGGTACGGAGACGTCACCACGACACCCTAGGTACGGGGTTAGCATTCAGACCACAGTGATGCCCTAGGTATGGGGTTTAGCACGCCAGGTTCGGCATGTGGATTATGAGGATTATATGGACTACCGTGGACTATCGTGAAGAGTTGTGGACTACAGTGGACTATTGTGAAGAGTTGTGGACTACCGTGGACTACTGATGACTATGTGGATTGTGTGGACTACCGAGGACTACCATGGATTATGTGGACTACCGTGGACTATGTGGATTGTGTGGACTACCGAGGACTACCATGGATTATGTGGACTACCGTGGACTATGTGGATTATATGGACTACTGTGGACTACCGAGGACTACTAAGGACTATGTGGATTATGTGGACTACTGAGGACTATGTGGATTGTGTGGACTACCGAGGACTACAGTGGATTATGTGGACTACCGTGGACTACCGAGGACTACTGTGGATTATATGGACTACCGAGGACTATGTTAATTGTGTGGACTACCGAGGAATACCGTGGATTATGTGTACTACCGTGGACTACCGAGGAGTATGTGGACTATGTGGACTACCGAGGAGTATGTGGACTACCGTGGACTATCGTGGAGTATGTGGACTACCGTGGACTACCGCGACACCCTAGGTACGGGGTTTAGCACGCCAAGTTTGGCACTGTGGCTTACCGCGACACCCTAGGTACGGGGTTTAGCACTATCAACTCAGCACAGCAGACAGACCAGGTGACAGCTGGCGAGCCAGGTAAGTAAAAATGCATTGCACGTACTTTGATAGGATTGTCACTGTTACACATTACACAAGTCCCATCAAAGTGGGGGCGACTGTAGGCATTGCAGTTTTACACATTAGCCCAATGATGAGTCTCGTATGGAGGCAACTACCTCTTTAGTCATGAAAGTCGCGGGAAACGGACGTTGGAAGGGTAAAGTTGGAAAAATGAATTTTTGTTGGATTTAACCTCGTTGTTTGGCTCCGGTTGTTTGTTGGACTTCCATTTCAAAGCTTACCTAAGGCCCAAAACCCAAACCAAACCCAAAATACCCAAGTCAAACCAAGTCAAACCAAAACCACACACCCAAGGAGAGTGATTCACGCCCATGCCCTCTTTATTTAGGTATATGCACATTTATCACATGCTAAAATCTTGTAAATTCCATTCCTAATTAGAAGAAATCAAATCAAATCCCTACCAAATCAAATCCAATCACAAATCCAAATTAGGAGATCTATTCCTTATTAGAAACCAATTAGGAGATTCTCTCCTACTCAAATTAGGAAAGTCTTCTCTCTTTGCTTATAAAAAGAGGCCTTCACCCCCATTCACAACCCTAGCACACATCCTTCTCTCAAGCACGTCCAAGCACTTTGTGAAGCCTCCTTTGCACGCCCAAGCCCTTCCAATAGCCTCCATTGCCGCAACACCAAGCCAACAAACCCTCCAATTGCCGCATATTCTCTTCTTCACCAACACCACTCACGCCCAAGCCCTTTTCACACAGCCCTCCATTGCCGAGTTCCAGCCACCATTCACAGCCCTAAAACACCTAAAATAAGCCTCAAATACAACCCCAAAGTCGCACAAAAGACCCCCATTCACAGCTCCAATTCAGCGCCAAAACAGTCCCGAAACACCCCTCACTGCACCTTGAACTGCACAGTTTCGTCCCCTGTTCTGGTCAGTTTTTGTTGCGTCTTTAACCCATAAAACAGTCCTAAATCACCTAAACACCATCCCCAAAACCTCCATAAAGTTTCCCTAAAAAAGCCTCACAAACGCACCTCCCTAAGCCTTCAAAATCACCCAAAACAGTCCGCTAAACCATCAAGACAGTGACCTGAAACGTAGCAGCGAAACAGCAGCGAAACATACTTGAAACAGCAGCCCGAACAGCAAAACAGCGAGGAAAGACGTTGAGTTGGTGAACTAAAAGAGTAGCGGATCATTCACCCTTCCACGGACGTGTAACGCCCTTTCTTAGACGACAAAAGAGGTTAGACCTGAGGGCACCTTTCTACTTATCTTCTTTATTGTTGTTTTATTTATTTTGATATTATTGCATGAGAGTCGTTTGAAGCATGATGTGATTGTTGGATGAGCGGGATATGTTTTCTCTTTTGTGGTATATCGGATGGAAACCCGGACGTAAATTCCATAGCCGATTCCGAATGGACGGTAGTATGGTCTGCACTCGGGATACAATGCCACGTACCACTTAAGATACACATATCTCGTCTCATCCAAATTTGTATTTGAGCATGTTATAGTATTTAGGTTATTTGTTTATTATTTAAAGCATGGTTTAATTTAGTTTGTCATTTATTTGTTAAAACTGTTTAGGTTGTTCTTTATGCATGTTCTTAGTTTATGATGCGTTTGGGTAATGATTTATACATGTTGATTTAATGGTTCAATATGATTGTTATGTTACATTGCGTGGAATTAATTGGATGAAAGCATGTTAGATCTAAGTACCCTTGAGCATGAATGTTGAATAGATTCGGTTAGTTTATTGCACAAATTATATCATCACAAGTGACATAAGTAAGAGACCATTCCGAACCCAACGGTTTGAGGTCTTCCCTTGCGAGGGGTGAGTGCGGCCTTAAACCTTTGTCTCGGTTCACACCGGGTGGCGACTCCATGTTATTTCGTACTCCCAACTAGGCCGCGAGCCTAGAATAGCGTCGTCAAGTTCTGTTGTCTACACTTATGTTTGTGTACTATATTGGTTTACTAACCTAGAACACGAAATTATGCACAAGCCTCTGTCGATAGTCAAATGCAACCAAGTGTAACCCAATTAATCATATGTCTATGTCAACCATGTTACCTGAATTCATTAAGATTAAGTTCCAATTATGGCTACCCCCGCCCGACATGTATATGTCTATCCTGTAAGGAAATCTATTAAAGGGTTATCTATCCTCAAGGAAGATCGTGGGCTATTAAGTCTAAGGCTGAAACCTAAAATTCATTTGTCAAGTTTATTTTATGTTTACCAGATCAATCTTATTAATGGCCAGTTAACAAGAAGCATTAAGCTTAAGACTTAATAAATAAACCTTTATATTACCCAAACTATAAAATAACCCCTTATAAACCGGTGATATTGGAATTCAGCACAACCCTAGCTAACAGACTTAGTTACGACACATATCTGAGGCTAATAAAAGCTTAAATAAAATAAAAGACTAAAGTAAATGCTGGAAATTAAATAAAGTAATTGCTGAAATTAAATAAACTAAATGCTGGAAAGTAAATGTAAAAGTACAATAAAAGAAAATGTTGGGGTTAAAGGATCCACTTTTATAACTTATATTTTAGATATCTCCCCTATTATAATTTATTAACTTTGCGTGAAATGACCAACTAACCATAAGACGATATCCTCATTAAGTCAAATTAATAATTAATTCAAACCGACCATAAGGCGGTATCCTCATTAAGTCAGGTTTTAAATAGTTATTATATTATAATTAAGGGAGATTAATCTAAATATTAGTAATATAAGCTTTACCTTTTACCCCAGCAAGGGGAGTTACCTCCTCATTGCATAAAGTAAAAAATGAAAAGTAAATAAAGGAAGGTACTAATGCGTAAAAGTAAATTGAAGAAAGTACAGACTGAAAAGTAAAGAAAAGAAAGTGCAAATACGAAAATTAATTACTGAAAGTTGTAAATAAACAAACAAGATACAATCTTCTTAGTATTCTTAAGGACTTACATAGAAGAAAGTATGAATTATAAATGAAAATTTGGCCCCTATTTATAGGAAAATATTTCCTCCACGCGTCGCGACGCGCAATTGATAAAGGACACGTGTTGCGTGGCTTCCGAAGATGGTGACACGTGGCAGATTGAATGATTATCTCAATAATTGTGATGACGTGGCGACCACTAAATTATTGTGTTGATGTCATTGATGACGTATATGCTGACGTGGCGATGATGATTATCGGCAGCCTGTGATGATGACACGTGTCCGGCGCACGTTAGCCTGATCTGTTGTGATGTTGACACATGGCAGACACATGTTAGCAAGGCAAACTTCTATGATGATGACACGTGTTTGGTGCACGTTAGCAATACCACCCGTGCATGTTAGCCGTCGCGATGTAGAGCTGCGTGTTGCGACGCACAAATGACAGTTTTGCCATTTTTTGTCCGTTTTTCACTGTTTTGGCCCTGATTTGATTCCAGAGAGTCCCGAAACTTATTTATCTACAAAATAACACAAAACACATAAAAATATTCACAAAACTCAAGAAATCATACAAACTATTATGTTAAATAAGTGGGAAATAATGATACATTTACCACTCATCACACCCCCAAACCTAACATTTTGCTAGTCCTCGAGCAAAACAATAAAATAACATAAAAATATTTAAGATAAAATTAAACTAAGCCACTTTCGTAGGGATCACGGTTGCATTTAGCATATGCAACAAGCCCTTAAACCCCTAGGTGTCCTTAATGGACGAGTTGTAGTCTCGTGAGGGCTTACAGTGACGATACCCACAAACATCAATGTAAAACTAATACACACAAAAGTAAAAAGATAAGAGAAAAGAGAATAAACAAGTTAGTGACTAAATTGGTGAAACTCCTTATCCAAGTTAATAGTTGTTTTATTTCTTTCTAAATTACCGAATAAGTGAATTCTCCGATTATTTTTACCATTCTTCATATACACAGCTAACAAGGTATTAATCAAGTCATTGTGCCCACAATATTCACAAGTGTAGTTGAAAAGAGAGTAATATTTTTGTCCTAGAGTTATATCAGATTTCACACCTCTTTTAAGCAATGGAATATTGTAGGCATTTCATTTTTGCATATCAGCCCGATGATGAGTCTCGTATGGAGACACTACCTCTTTAGTTGTGAAAGCCGCGGGAAACGAACGTTGGAAGGGTAAAATTGGGAATTAGTATTTTGTCAGATTAACTCGCTTGTTTTAAAACACACCAAACCCATTAAATCACATCAAACAATTAATTAAAACATTTAAAACACATCCCACTAATTAAATTAAAATAAATTAAAACATTTAAAATACATGTCACAAATTAAATTAAAATTGATTAAATTAAACTTAAATTAAATTAAAATTAAATCACCTTCCTAAATTAAAATTAACACAAATTAAATTAAATTAAAGTAAATTCCTAATTTAATTAAATCACCTACCAATTTAAATAAATCATATCCTTAACTAAAAAGAATAAATCAAATCACTTCCCTTAATTAAAAGATTTCCCTTATCACATACTAATTAAAAAGATATCCAATTAAAACACAAAATCATTCTCCTTCTCAAATAAGGTAAGCCTCCATCCATTTGCCTATAAAAAGAGGCATTCACCCCCTTTATCAATCCTGGCTCACTCTCACGGCAAAAAAACTAAACAAAAAACCCTACTCTTATCTCACTCGTCCCCACAAACTGACACAGCACTTGCTCCTCCAACGAGCCAACTTTTCCACGCCATTAAAACCCTAACACCACTTCACGTTCAGCCCAATTACTGCCCCTTTAACCACACGTTCACATTTCCCCTTTAGCCTTCGGCCTGCCATCACGCCCCACGTTCACAGCCTGCGCGTATCAGCCCTCCACTCAGCTAATTTACTCACACACCTTCATCAGCCCACTACCTCACAAGCGCCCAGCTCACAAGCCACACAGCACATTCATATCACATTCACACGCCCAAGACCTTCTTCAAGCTTCCTCTTGCACGCCCAAGGCCTTCCCAAAGCACCATTGCTGCATCCTCCAAAACAAACCCCTCTCCCATTGCCGAGAATCACCTTAATTTTACACCCTTCACGCCAAAGCCACTTTCACAGCCCTTCCATCGCCGCATCCACCACCTTCACAGCCCTTAAACCACGACAAAACAGTCCCCTACACACCCCTAGAGTCGCACAAAACACCCTCCAAACACAGCTCCAATTACACGCCTGAAACAGTCCCAAAAACACTCATTGCACTGCACCTTTACTGCCGCAAATCAGCCCACTGACCTGATCGGCTTTGCAGTGATTTTAGCCTTCAAAACATCCCCCAAAACATCTAAAAACTGCACCAAAAAACTGCACCAACTCCCCCCTTTAAACCCTTAAAGAACCGCACCTAGTGGCCCTCAAATTCACCCAAAACAGTCCACTAAATAGCCAAAACAGTGACCTGAAACGCAGCAACCAAACGGCAGCGAAACGGACTTAAAACAGCAGCCCAAGCATCAAAACAACGAGGGAAGACGTTGAGTAGACAAATCGGAAAAGTTGCGGATCATTCACCCTTCCAACGGACGTGTAACGCCCTTTCGTGAGACGACAAAAGAGGTTAGACCTGAGGGCACCTTTTTATTTATTATCTTTCGTTTATTTTATTTATTTTAAAATATTATTGCATGAGAGTCGTTTGAGGCATGATGTGATTGTTGGATGAGCGGGATATGTGTTCTCTTTTCTGGTATATCGGATGGAAACCCGGACGTAAATTCCGTTGCCGATTCCGAATGGATGGTATTGCGGTCTGCACTTGGGATACAACGCCACATACCACTTATCTCATCCAAATTTGTATTTGAGCATGTTGTAGTTTATAGGTCGTTCATTTATTATTTTAAGCATGATTTAATTTAATTTTGTTATTTAATTTCTAAACATGATTATGTTATTTTTAAGCATGTTATTTTGATAAGTTTAGGTTTATGTTTGAATAGTGATTCATTTATTTAATGGTTCAATATGCTCATTGTGTGATATCGTGTTTGCCATTCAAAGACTTACTTTCAAGCATGCAAACTTAGAATATGATTTATTTAGCGAATGCATGTTAGATCTAAATACCTTTGAGCCCTATTATTGAGTAGACTCGGTTAATTTATTGCACAAATCATATCATCATAAGTGACATAAGTAAGGGACCATTCTGAACCCAACGGTTGAGGTCTTCCCTTGCGAGGGGTGAGTGTGGCCTTAAACATTTGTCCCGGTTCACACCGGGTGGCGACTCCATGTTATTTCATACTCCCAACTAGGCCGCGAGTCTAGAACAGCGTCGCCCAGGTTCTGTTGTCTACAGTCTGGCGACTCCACTGGGGATAAGAGAATTGGCTCCGAAATAATGTCTTGTGATGATTGTGATTTGTGCTTTAGTTAATCGTGTCTACCGTGGGTTGAAAAGGGTTTAATCAAAGGCACTTTTAAGGCTAATGCACACAAAAGTAAAAAGACAAGAGAAAAGAGAATAAACAAGTTAGTGACTAAATTGGTGAAACTCCTTATCCAAGTTAATAGTTGTTTTATTTCTTTCTAAATTACCGAATAAGTGAATTCTCCGATTATTTTTACCATTCTTCATATACACAGCTAACAAGGTATTAATCAAGTCATTGTGCCCACAATATTCACAAGTGTAGTTGAAAAGAGAGTAATATTTTTGTCCTAAAGTTATATCAGATTTCACACCTCTTTTAAGCAATGGAATATTTTTCTGATTTTTCTGATTTTTTTATTTTATTTTATTTATTTATTTATATACAATATCATCCATCCATGTAACGAGCTTTGGGTCTGTGACTCTCAAACCAGTTGCTTTAGGGCACTAGGTGTTAAGACACCCCTACAGACTTAATTACTCAGATTTCTGATATATAGATTTTTTTGTAACATATTTGATCCATGTAGCGAGCTTTGGGCCAGTGACTCCCAAACCAGTTGGTTTTAGGGCACTAGGTGTTAAAACACCTCTACGGACTTAGTAAATCGGATCTCAGACGTTTGTTTTTTTTTTTATATATCCCATTACTTTTTTTAGATGCTTCCTCCAATTAAATTAGAGCACTGAATATTACAAACTTTTCAATTACAGCTCATGTCCATTTGTTACCATGCAAATTGATAATACCTGTCAACTGGGCAAATGAAGATCCATTTTAATCAGTTTTATGTAGAATTCATAAATTAAGTAATTCAAAAGAAAATAAACAAAAATTAACTTCTTACGAAATAGGTTGAGATACGTTTCAGGAATGGAAATTCTTTACACATCTATATCACACCAATTTCACCTGATTAATCAAATTAAAACAATTTTTTTTTATTTTTGTAATTTTTTTGTAATTGTTTTTTGAATTTTTTTGAAAATTTATGACTAAAAATAACGCAATAAAAATAAGATACTAGTCAACTATTCCCCTCACTCAAACCTAAATGAGACATTGTGCCCAATGTCTTAAAAAATAGAATAAGAGATTAGAAACATTACCTCGTTAGCTGAAATTCTACATCTAAATAAAGAATTAAATGTTAAGATCCAGATTTATCTGACGCTTCTTACCATGATCATTATCGGACAAATTTATCTTGGAAATGATAGGGTCAATTTGTGGTTCAAAGGCTAAAAGTTGGTCAATTAAATCTTTGGCAGTTTTGGCTATTAAGAGGAGTTCTTTTACAGGATTTGATACGAATCCATTTCTTCGGGCATCATCAAGAAACACACAAAGAAAATCATAAAATCCATCAGCGTTAAACAGTACAATCGGTTTCTGGTGTATGTTCAAGTTTTCCCAAGATAGTACTGTAAAAATTTCCTCCATCGTGCCCAAGCCACATAGCAAAGCAATAAAAGCATCAGCACGGTTAATCATTTCTACTAGTCGTTTAGACATACCTGGAACGATCAGTTTCTCTCCGTTTGATGGTTCTATAAGATTCGCCTTCGCCAAAGGTTTTGGGATGATTCCCAAGACTTGACTGCCTTTTTCCTGTACAGCCCTTGAAACGATCCCCATTAGTCCAAGATTGCCACCACCATATACTAAGTGCATATTCCTTTCAGCAATGACTCGACCAAATTCATGTGATGCCGCTACAAATTCTGGATTAGAACCAACACTAGTACCGCAAAACACACAGATGTTTACAACTCGTCTTCTTGAAGTAGCTTCCATTTTTTATTTATTAACTTTGGATGTCTTCAAGAGTGCAATGATGAGTTGAATTTATAACACCTAAAAAAGGGCGAGTAATAATAGCACTTGTACCTGCAAGATGACAATTTTTAGTTAAACAATGAAATATATCGTGAAAGTCAAAAAGGCCTGGATCATGTCGGAGAAAATAACAGAAAATAACAAAACAAATCACAATTATTAGTTAAATACAAAAAAGAAAATAATATTTACATGAAGTAACAGCTTGAATGACGTCTATGCGTCAGGGACAAGCTTCCTATCCAATTTTCTTATAAATTGGCAAACATGGTCTTTTAAAGTAAGATTCCCAAGATTGTATTGTTGTCTTTCTTTTCGAAATTGTGTATATAACATGTGAATAACATGATGCAAATATCCACTGGAATGTGTCTCAAGAGTCTTAGATTTGTCATCCACAGACTCCTTATTCAAGCCATCCCTAATGAATTTAATTTTATCTTCACGATTATCAGACATCATTCCTAAAGAACGACAATGAGTATTACATGTAATGCGAGCACATTTATAGCAAACACCCATTTTTTTAGCTCTTCTCTTTTTAGCATATGTGCTTCTTCCTAAACCAGGCAGATATGAAATAAAAGAGTCAGAGTACTCACCTGCCAATCGGACTCGTGCTTCAATAATCCAATGAATATCATTAGGAATACCTTTGATCATCAGTAGTCGCATCTTTTCCAAGCGAGCTTTGTAGACTTTCATCAGAGAGTTTTGAGGGAGAGAAGGAAATTATTTATGAAGATTTGCGAGAACGTCTTCCATCGTGAAATGACTTTACCTGCCAAAATTAAACACACAAAAATAAAACACACCAGATCACAATGTATACACAAATTGCATGGATTGCCTCCCAGCTAGCGCTAAGTTTAAAGTCGGCAGCTAGATATGACTGCCTGAACGTTAGGCTGGATCTTTTTGTCGCTCAATTGATTCTCCCCAGTAGTGTTTGACACGCTTGTTCTTAACCTTGAATATTTTGTTGGAGTTGGGATCATGTAACTCAACGGCTTTATCTGGTAAATATTTGGTGACTAAGAATGGACCTGACCACCGTGACTTTGGCTTCTATGGGAAGAGTTTCAAAATTGATTTGTTTAACAGTACCATTTGCCCTGGTTCTAGTTGTATGTGCACTAACTTCTCATCATGTCTCTTCTTGGCCTTTTTTATACAGTTTGGCATTCTCAAAAGGCTATATGTGAAATTCCTCAAATTCATTGAGCTGGTGGAACTGTTTCTCTTCTGTTGCTTGTAGTGCAAGAATATGCTTTTTCAGTGCACAGTGTACTTTATCTTCAGGCTCCAAAGACAGTTGATATGATTTAAGTTTGTCAGTGGAACTTTACATTGCATTGGAGTTCTGGATGGTACTATGTATCACATCAAGTCTGAAACATTCCCCCTTCTTTTCGTCATATAGGAAATTCATGACTTTGAAAACATTGAATGTTACTTCTTGGTCATGTACCCTCATGGTTAGTTCTCCTTTTTGTACATCAATAATGGTTCGACCTGTAGCTAAGAATGGTCTCCCGAGGATGATCGACACGTCTTCGTCTTCCTCCATATCAAGGACAATAAAATCTGTTGGGAAAATAAATTTGTCAACCTTGTCCAGCACATCCTCAACTACACCTCTCAGAAATACGAGCGTTCTATTAGCAAGTTGCAAAGAGACTGAGGTGGGCATTGTTTCTCCAATACGCAATTTCCTAAAAATAGAAAAAGGCATTAAGTTAACACTTGCACCTAGATCACACAAAGCCCTACCAAAGTTATGTTCTCCTATGATGCAAGGAATGGTGAAACTGCCAGGATCTTTCAAATTTGGGGGAAGTTCCTCTGGATGATAGCGATGTATTCTTCTATCAATGCTATTGTCTCATAATCTCCCAATCTTCGCTTTCGTGAAAGAATGTCTTTCATGAATTTGACATAGCTAGACATTTGTTTCAACTCTTCTGCAAATGGAATATTGATATGCAGCATTTTGAAGACCTCCAAAAATCGAGCAAATTGCTTGTCCATTTTGTTTTTCTGGAGACGTTGTGGAAAAGGTGGAGGTAGAGTGAATTTTTCTTGATCTTTTTCCTTTGCTTTTTTTTCCTCCAGCTGTGGAACTGCTTCACTGCTTTCTTTTGGAACTTCTTCAATGGATGCATTGATTCCAACATCTTTGTTAATTTCTGTACCGCTTTTTAAAGTGATGGCATGAAATTGCTCCTTCCCATGTTCCTTGGATTTGGTTCTGTGTTGCTGGGAAGGTTTCCTGGCGGTCTGTAACTCTGAGCATTGGCCAGTTGTCCAATTTGATTTTCCAGTGCTTTAATACACGCAGATTAGCTTTGAATCAAAACATCATATTTTTTTAATTGGGCCAGCACTTCCATTATTCCTGGTTCTTTTTCATGCTCTTGACTTTACTGTTGGAATCCTGGTGGTGGATTGTTCCTTTATCCTAAATTATTGCTCCATGCGAAATTGGGATGATTCCTCCACCTTGGGTTGTAGGTATTGGAATATGATTGTTCCTCTGTCTGTTAAAATTGTTGACTTAATTCACCATTTGTTTATGTTGGGTTATCTCTTGTGCTCATCTATATGGTGAACTTGTGGATCCAATATTGCCTTGCATGCTAAGAGTTTCCATGAATTTGCATATCTGATCCAACTTGGCGTTCACTGCTGTGTTGGCTCCAACTTCATAAATTCGTGCAATTCTTTGGATCATGCTCTTTTCTATTGGCCACAATGAATTGTTTTTGGCCATTTCTCCAATTAGGTCCCAAGCTTGATCTTCTCTTTTTTCCATTAAAGCTCCTCCAGCCGCAGCATCAATTATGGTTCACATTATTCCAGAAAGTCCATTATAGAAGGTTTCGACTTGTAGCCACTTTGCAATCTCATGGGGAGGACATTTTCTGAGTAAATCCTTGTATCTTTCCCAAGCTTCGCAGAGGGATTATGAGTCATGTTGTACAAAGGATGTAATGTCAATCCTCAACTTTGCTGTTCTGGTTGGTGGAAAGTACTTTGCAAGGAATTTTGTAGCTAGAGTGTTCCAAGTTGTGGCAAGTTGTGATGGAACCTACTGGTAGTGAATGTAGCCAAGCCTTAGCTCTGTCTTTCAAGGAATATGGAAAAACACACAGTCTCATTGCTTCTTCAGCTGCTCGGTTGTAATTGAAAGTGCCGCAAACTTCCAGTAAGTTGCTGATGTGGGCATTAGGATCTTCAGTTGCATTCCCCCATACTGAACTGACTACTGTATCATCTGATTGCATGTTTTGATGTCACACGTATTTCTAGTAAGGGAGGAAGTACAATACAGGAAATGAGGCCGTCAACCACTGGAATGGTTCCGTCTTGAATGGGAATTGGTGGTGCAATTTCCAAAGGTTTCAGGTTCCATGTTGATCAGTGCTTCTTGGCTTTCTCGCATTTCCCTTCGCAATTATCTGATGTTTCTTTCAATTTATAGGTCAAGCGGATGGATTTCAAAGCTTATGGTTCATCTCATGTAGTGTCTGAGAACCTGAAACAAAAGAAAACAAAGGCAATAAGTAAAAAGAAATTAGATACAAGTAACGATATCTAACCCCAAAACTAATAGTGAAAGATAAATAAGTCCCCGGCAACGATGCCAAAAACTTGACCGGTGCGTAATCACACGCGTATAATGCAAGCGCACATATCGTTTAAGTAGTATAAAAAGTATTGATCCCACGAGGACTTAATACATAAGTTATTAATTTATGAAGAAATTTTTTTACAAGTATCTAATGTATTGATTGTTTGATTGGATGGTGACTTTAAATTTAAAACTAGTAAATAAAATTATGCGAAAGAAAATTAAAGAAAATTCAATATTATTAAACTATTCATGGTTGTGAATCCTTCTAATATCTTTTAAAGATGAAGTGGTTATCTTATGTTTGTGTAATATATTGGTTTACTAACTTGGAACATTAAATTATGCAAAAACATCTGTCGATGGTGAAATGCAAATACCAGTGTAACCCAATTAATCATATGTCTATGTCAACCAAGTTACCTGAATTCATTAAGATTAAGTTCTAATTATGGCTACCCCCGCTCGACAGGTATATGTCTATCCTGTAAGGAAATCTATTAAAGGGTTATCTATCCTCATGGAAGATCGTGGGCTATTAAGTCTAAGGCTGAAACCTAAAATTCCTTTGTCAAGTTTATTTTAAGTTTACCAGATCAATTTTATTAATGGCCAGTTAACAAGAAGCATTAAGCTTAAGACTTAATAAATAAACCTTCATATTACCCTAACTATAAAATAACCCCTTATAAACTGGTGATATTGGAATTCATCATAACCCCAGAGAACGAACTTACTTACGACACATATCTAAGGCTAATAAAAGCTTAAATAAAATAAAAGACATAAAGTAAATGCTGGAAATTAAATAAAGTAAATGCTGGAAAGTAAATGTAAAAGTACAATAAAAGAAAATGCTGGGGTCAGAGGATCCACTTTTATTACTTCTATTTTAGATATCTCCCTTATTATAATTTATTAACTTTGCATGATATTACCAACCGACCATAAGGCGGTATCCTTATTAAGTGAGGTTAAAACCAATTTCATTAAGTCCAACCGACCATAAGGTGGTATCCTCATTAAGTCAGGTTTTAAATAGTAATTATATTATAATTAAGGGAGATTAATCTAAATATTAGTAATAAAAGATTTACCTTTTACCCCAGCAGGGGAGTTATCTCTCATTGCATAAAGTAAAAACTGAAAAGTTAATAAAGGAAGGTACTATTGCGTAAAAGTAAATTGTAGAAAGTAAAGACGAAAAGTAAATAAAAGAAAGTGCATATGCGAAAATTAATTACTGAAAGCTGTAAATAAACAAACAAGATACAATCTTCTTAGTATTCTTAAGGAATTACATAGAAGAAAGTATGAAATATAAATGAAAATTCGGCCCCTATTTATAGGAAAATTTTTCCTCCACGAGTCGCGACGCGCCGTTGATTAAGGACACGTGTTGCGCGGCTTCCGGAGATGGTGACACGTGACAGGCTGAATGATTATCTCAATAATTGTGCTAATATGGCGACCACTGAATTATTATGATGACGTCATTGATGACGTATGTGCTGACATGTCGATGATGATTGTCGGCAGCATGCGATGATGACACGTGTCTGGCGCACGTTAGCATGATTTACTGTGATGTTGACACGTGGAAGGCGCATGTTACCAAGGCAAACTTCTCCGATGATGACACGTGTCTGGCGCACGTTAGAAATTCCCGGTGCAAGTTAGCCGTCGTGACGTAGAGCTGCGCATCGCAACGCGCAAATGACAGTTTTGCTATTTTTGTCTGGTTTTCACTGTTTTGGCCCTGATTTGATTCCATAATATTCAAAAAACTTAAGAAAACATACGAAATATTATATTAAATGAGTGGGAAATAGTGATACATTTACGGCTCATCACATGTATATCTCTGGGATATAGCCAGATACCTGTGACAGAGGAATTAAACATATGCCATGACCTCGACCTGTATGATTCAGCGAGTTTATCTGTGGTCATCACAATTTACGGGTAGGTAAATTATGGACACGAAATGGATTTCGTGACGATATGCATGAATCTAGAAAGTCTCACTAGTGAAATATACTCGTAGAGCACTAGGGCAACTTTTATAAATAATACTGATTATTTATAAGCCATTAAAGGTTAAACGAAAAATACGTGAAAAATAACTAATGGTCATTTCCTATTATTGTGTATTTGTATTTAATGATAGATTTTATTAAATACAAATTAAAAAAAATGCCAAATGTGATATTGACATATATCATAAATATATATGTATTTGGATATTTAAAGTAAATATAATACATATATTTAAAATATTTGTATTTAAATAATATTTAATTGTTAAATAATTAAATTAATTAAAAATTAAATATCTTAAGTTTTTGATATTTTGGTGATTGCCTTCAGTTGCTTTATTTGACTTGTTGAAAATCATTAAATGATTATAATGATCATTTACACAAGTTGAATAATGACAACAAAAAACTATCTAGATATTTATTTTTTTTTACTCCAAAATTCGGCCAAGGCAAAATTTGTGAGTCTAAATTATTTTGTTTCATTTTAATTCATTTTTGGTTAATCCACCAAATATTACAAAGTGAGTTTTGAGAGTAAAATTTTGGAGATCAAAAGAAAAGCTTGAAAAACTTAGATTTTTGTAAGTTTTTCTTAAACTTTTTTAATTAGAAAATTGTTTCTATGATACTAGGCTTCAACGTGTGTTGCTTAGTTTCTTCTCTACTCTTTAAGTTTGTAATTAGATAGTTGATAACTTGTTTGAAAGATTCTTGCATGCTTGTTTAACAAAGTGAGCTTGTTTGGTGTGGTAAAGTTTGGATTAAAGTGTTGAATTTAATTCATTTGGTAAAATTTGTCAATTTGAAGAAATTGTAAAATTATGGTTCTTAACCCTTTCCAAATTTGGGACTTTTCATAAATATGATGTATTATAGTGTGTATATGATTCATATTAATTCTTCAGTTGATTGGATTTGATCTTGACATGTTTTGAACAAAAATGGACCAAATTGTAAAAACTGAAAAATTGTGGGGTTGTTCGGCAATTATAAAAATTTTGGGGATTTTGTTGCAATCTGATTTTGATGTGTTTAGAATCATCCAAAATTATATTTGACAATTTGAGGACTAAAATAATGAATTTGCAAACTATTGGGCCAATTCGGCAATTAACAAGAAATTTGGTTTCTTGTGTAAAAATTTAGTTTTTAAGTATTGGGTAATTAAACAAATAAGTTTATTTAATTGATCCAAGAAAAATTATTGAAATCGGAAAATTTTGAATTTCCGCGTTTCCGCTACTTTAATGAATTTTCGCCATTAAAACCCCCCTACAATATTTACAAATCAGAGAGGCAAATATGGGTTATGCAATTCAGGTTTAGTTCAAGCATATTCAGTTTAATTGTTCAGAGCTAATCATGTAGTTTCAGTTTAAATTAATGATTCAGCACATACACTTTCAGTTCAGGTTATTCCAGAATAAGTCAGTTAGAAATAAGTAATATTCAGTAGGCAGTTTTCATTACAGGTAGATCCAATATAGGTTATCTAAAATTCAGAATCAGTTTAAGTTCAAATAGTTTCAAAGTCAGATCACGTCGGTTCAACCCACGTTAGCAGGTTAGGATGTCAATAGTTAGTTCTCAATTAAGACAGCTCAGTATAGTTCATGCAGACTCAAGTCACCATGCAATGTTTAGGCCATGACAGAAAGTATATTATTTATTCTATGACAACTCCAGGTCAGGTTCAGGGCAACAACTCAGAATCGTGAAGTTAGGTTCAGTCATATACCAGTTATCAATTGGACTAAGTCTCATATCTTTATGTCATGTATCCAGATTTGAATTACCACCATGGATTCACAACTTATTATTTATGTTGTCGTAATTTAGTACTTTAACATTCTCTTATACTGTGTTTCAGTTTAATCATGTATATCATTTCAGGTTATTCTATTGGCCCTCCAATATTCACTCACCAGGTCTTTTGAAAGACTCGACCAACCCCACTTCCAGTTGTTTTGTAGGCAATAGGTTATGACATTACTTGGAGGAGACAGGACCCAGCGGCAGTCTTTATATACCTAGGGCGTCAGTTAAAGTCGGACCCAGTCGTCAGTGTCAGATGATGTCAAGATAGGCTATAAGGCCACTGATGCAGCTCTGTCGACTCCACGTAGGTCCCCATACCCAATCACTTAGCACTACTTTCATTTCATGTGATAATGGATATCACTAGCTTGACAGTTGTGGCAGCATTTTATGCAGCAGCAAGAGCATATCAGTCTAGTTACACAGTTTACAAGCATATTAGGATTCCGACGAATCCATTTTAAGAGGGTGAATGTAACGCCTAGGGTCAGTACGGTCATATCCGGTATAGTGAATCATCATGCATGACATGTTAGAATTCATAAAATAATTTAAAAATAGGTTTCACACATTAGGAATCTCATCTGGAGGTCCCAGATAAATTTTCAATTTTAGCTTATTTACTATTCATCTGAGTCAACATGCAGCTCTTCAGTATTCTAGCCCTAATGTGTTCATAAAAACTCTGATTTTTTTTTTGAATTTTATACCTTCAGAAAGCTCAGACCAAGCCCCACAACTTATGTCTTGGACAATTCCCAAATTCGGAGTAGAACTAAGTCAAAAATCACCATTTTGTGGCTGCTATAGTAAATTATGTGGCTGCCTCATATTTTTCCACTGGGCATCATTTTAACCATTTCTTTCTCAATTAAAATCAGCCCATAGTATAAATATATGACATTATTCATTCATCTCTAAAAAAATGAGAAAACAAAACATGAAAATGGAGATTCCTCACACCATTGTAAGCTTCAAGTTCTTCTCCATTTCCCAAGCCAAAGTAGAAGGCTCCTAGCTCATTCTTCATACATTTACGCTTTTTGTCTTATTTCCTCTTCTAATTTATTTTTTTTTTTTTGGCAAAGAAAATAAATACCCCAATTCGCACCTTGAAGCCCTAGGATTTGGATTTTTTTTTTTGCTTGAATAGAGTTGATAGAATGTGCAACCATGCATTTTATGATGATATAAGCAAGTATTAGGCTTGATTGTCAAAATACCAAATTTTTCCTCATTACTAAGAGGCTGGCCGCGAAATTTGTGGTGTGTGGGTAAAGATGATTTTTTTTTCATGTTGACGTTGGTTGATGATTTATGTTTAAAATGAAGTATGGCACAAGTTTGTAGTTGATTTGAGTAGACATCCCAAAAGTTGCAATCTTTGGGTGATGGCCGAACATGCATGAGTTTGGATTATGTTTCTTTTTGTGTTATATTGATGATAAATGATGATGATTAATCTTAAAATAATGTCTTGAGATAAGTTTAGCTTGATTAATAATGAAGCTACAAAGGTTGAAAAATGGTGTGTTTAGCCGAGCACGTGTCAGATGGTTGGAGGATAATGTTCTGTGTTAATGATGTCTTGTGACGATTCATACTTAATGAGTATGTTATGATATGTGTTGATTTTGTTTGAGTTGAAATGACTTCAAAGGTTGTAAATTGGTGGTTTGGCTGAAACTTGGCATAATAAAGGGGAATGGATTTTTTTATTTTACGTAATTGAATAGATTAAATCGATAGCCAGTGTGTGTATTGTGTGTTGGGTTTTCTAAGCTTCCCAAGATCATTTCAAGCAATGAAAATTAAGTGCGAATACAACGAGGGAGTTGCGGAATACTCACATCGATCGGTTGAGCGACGCTGCAATGAACAAAACTTGTTTTTCTGCCCTCTGGACCTCTCGGCAGTAAGCTGCTGTTGGGCTCCATTTTCAGCAATTGTTGGTCCTCCATGAAAGATCCAAGCTTCGTCAAACGATTCCAAGCTCATGGTGGACTTCCCTATCACATTCGCATGTCTCTTGGAGTGTTAGCTTTTGATGATTTTTCCATAAAATCACCACACTTTTGCTTCCCATTACTCTCGGTTTTCTGGGCAGAAAACAGAAGCAAGAACATCCCTTGTTGGGCGAGAGAGATGAAGAGAAAAGAGAGGAGAGAGAGATGAAAATATGTTGTTAGAAGAAAAGTGTATCTAATACACTTAATTTGAAAGTCAAAAATCATTAATAAAATAATGAATAATGTCTTTCAAATCCATCAAATGCTTTCCATCACTACCATCAACTCACATCAATCAATCAAATCAAGTGACAAGTTGTCACATCACTCAAAGTGACTAATGATTTGACGCTTGATGCGACTAGCGATTTGATGCTTGATTTGACTTGCGTGCCGCACTCGAATTCGAAATACGAATGTGCTTGCAAATAATCCGGGCTCGGGTTCGCTAATTCCAAATTAACGAATTTTCCGTTGTGACGTAATTAAATGATTATGCCTAGCGAAATCACTATTCACGTCGCTAACGAATTAATTCTAAATTAACTCGTTCACCCAAATTAAAATCTAATTTCAATTCCGCGTCGAAATCCAATTTCATTTAATATATCGAATATATTAATTTATCTATTAATTCTAAATTAATCGTTATCTCTCTTTAATTGATATTTTATCCTAGATAAAATATCTCCTCAATTAATCCCAGATTAATTCTTTCTCTCATCTGATTAATCCTAGATTAATAAAAGTGCGAGTCATACGTCATCGGTGAATCTTCGAGAAGCGACCCATGAGATCCCTGGATATGTTGGCAGTAAAATCGGTCGTCGGACTATCCGAACACGTAATTACCTAGTACTACGTTTATACCGATTTACAAGACAATGTTGGCTTCTACCAAAGCGCCATGCCTACCCAATTCTCCAGAAATATCCTTACACGAATATAAGGATCTATATCAGGCGTGGTATATGTAGTATTGTGTATGTCGATCTAGTATCGGATGATCACGTGCTAGGCCTGAGGCTGGAATTGTGTTTGCCCCGTACGAAGCACATGTCAGATGTCTGGTAACTAGTCTCTATAATCGGATATACATGACCTAGTCATAATATCCCGATAGCTGCAACATATAAGAGCACCAGTCATGTATCCTACGTGACATCGTCTCCACTATTACTAGAGTGATACTTCCGTCTTGACATCACACCCAACACACTGCGATTCTCGATATACCCAGAAGAAGCGTACACAGAAACCGGTTAAAGCCCTGGACGACCAAAACCAAAGTATATTGATTGACGTAAGTATTAGCGGTGCAAGTCTTAGGTTAAGACCAAATACACCTACCCTGATTTCGGACTTCCATAGACACATAGTCATACTACCAATGGAATTCTGAGGGGGTCTATCCAGAGCGAAGCTGTTTCCCGTACCATCGGTAAAACACAACCTCCTATTACACTTGCATGAGTATCCTATACCCAAATATATGAGAACTATGCCATTATGCCCTCACAATGCGCACAAGTGTAATACTAGTCTTTTACGCATTTATCGATGTCCAATCTCGATAATACTCTGACTATGGATATTTAATGATTTATACTTCGTGGACTGATACAGTCTCATATCATTCTCAATCCAGGAACAAATCATAGAGACCTTCTATCATTTATATATCTAGGTGATCTAATCACAAATGATAAGAGAGCAATCTCCTTTGTCACATAGTTAATTTGTACAACAACACCATGATCTGTACAAATAGTGACGCTATGGGTCATAATTGTCCAACATTGTGTTTATAGCTTGTAATGTTGGAAAATACTTGAGAGTGTATAATTTGTAGTATGGCCGAATGTATAGGCTAAGTAAAAGCTCTAATGTTCGATTTTATTTTGTTAATAAGAAATGATTAATGGTTGTTGTTTATGTGTTTGGTAGTATCTTGGCATGAGTTTGGATTGAATGAGTTAAATTTTCAAATTGTATAACATGGTGGTGAATGAAGGAAACTAGTGCTTGAGAATGTATATGTAACATCCCCATTCTGGAGATGCTACCGGTAGGGAATAGGTTGACTTATCCCCCGGGTAGCCAACTTCAGCTCACCCTAGCAACCTTCAAATACTGCTAATCCCATCTGAAACTCAACTAATGATTAGGGACCATAGCCCAACTCAACTGTTGGACAAAATGACCCATAGCGTCACTATTTGCACAGATCATTGTGTTGTTGTAGCAATTAACTATGTGCCAATGAAATTGCACTCTCATCATTTGTGATTAGATCACCATAGATATATAAATGAAGAGAGGTCCTATTATTAGTTCCTGGACTGAGAATGATATGAGACAGTATCAGTCCCCGAAGGATTAGTCATTAAATATCCCTAGCCGGAGTATTATCGAGACTGGACATCGATAATGCGGAATAGGCTAGTATTGCACTTATGTGCGTTGTGAGGGCACAACGGCATAGTTCTCATATATATAAGTATTGGATACTTATGCAAGTGCGATAGGAGGTCGTGTTTCACACCCGATGGTACGGGAAACAGCTTCGCTCTGGATAGACCATTCGGAATCCCATTGGTATTATGACTATGTGTCTATGGGAGGCCGAAATCAAGGTAGGTGTGTATAGTCTTAACTTGAGACTTACATCGCTAATACTTACGATAATCGATAGAAGGTCTTGGTGGTACAGGGCTTTAACCGGTTCTGCGTACACCACTTCTGGGTTTATCAGAGAGTCGTAGTGTATTGGGTGTGATGTCAAGACGGAAGTATCACTTCAGTCATAGTGGAGATGATGTCACGCAGGATACGGTATTAGTGCTCTTAAGTGTTGCGCAACCATCGGGATATTATGACTAGGTCTTGCATATGTTAGACATTATGTCCCATAGCATCACTGTTTGTAATGATGATATTGTATTATTGTACAAAATTAACTATGTGA
>SKCR01051794.1:0-48442 GCA_019454045.1 Zanthoxylum bungeanum | reverse complement strand
TGAAATAATGCGTGAATACACCAACGAAGATAGCGGAATACTTACATTGGTTGGTAGAGTCGATTTGAGACAATGAACCCAAAAAACGCACTGCCATGTAAGCTTACTGCATGCAGTCCACTGCCTCCAAAAACAGAATTTTGAGATGAGAAACGCAGCTCCTAGCTTCGTTGGATGGATCCCGGCTCATGGTCGAACCTCCATACCACCTTCGCAAGACTTGTAAGTGTGCTAGCACTTGAATTTTCACCATGAAAATCCACTCTTGCTTCCCTATTGTTCACGCCCAAACTGGTTCAAAACCAGTGAAGAACAGCCACTGTTTTGGCGTGAGAGAGATGAGAGAGTTAAAAATGAATTTTGTTACACAAAATCAATTTATATTTATGCCATAATATTTATTAAATTAATAATAAACTTATGTCACAAATCATGCAATGGCTTAGAGTGTCAAACACTCAATTTTCATGCAAAACCATTGAGTGCATTGTACACTATCTCTATGCAATGCATTAGAATTAAATAATGCATAATATGACACGTGTCATGTGGGCCCCACACGTTTCCAATGAAAGTGGGCCCACGTGCACTCACGCGTTCGGGTTCGATATTTCCGAAATACCGAACTTACGTCGCGACGTTAATTAAATCGAATTTAAATAATAATTACGCCTAGCGAAATTATTATTTACGTCGCTAACGAATTAATTCTAAATTAACTCGTTTGCCCGAATTAAAATCTAATTTTAATTCCGCGTCGAAATCTAATTTCGTTTAATATATCGAATATATTAATTTACCGATTAATTCCAAATTAATCGTTATCTCTCTCTAGACGATATTTTATCCTAGATAAAATATCTCCGTAATTAATCCTAGATTAATTTTCTCTCTCATCTATATAATCCCAGATTATTCAAGAGTGCAAGTTGTTCGTCATCGGTGGATTATCGGGAAGCGACCCATGAGATCTCCGGATAAGTTGGCAGTAAATACGGTCGTCGGAGTATCCGAATCACGTACGTACCAAGTACTACGTTCTACCGATTTACGAGACAAGGTCAACTCCTAGCAAAGCACCAAGTCATCCCAATTCTCCGGACATATCCTTTTAAGAATATTTAAGATCTATATCAAGCGTAGTATACTAATGTATTGTGCATATCGGCCCAGTATCGGATAGTCACGTGCTAGGGCTGGGGCTGGATAAGTGTCTGCCCCGTCCGAAACACATATCGGATGTCTGGTAACTAGTCTCTATAATCGGATATTCATGACCTGGTCATAATATCACGATTGGATGCGCATCACTTAAGAGCACTAATACCGTATCCTGCGTGACATCATCTCCACTATGACTGGAGTGATACTTCCGTCTCGACATCACATCCAATACCTACGATTCCTGATAAACCCATAAGAGGTGAACACAGAACCAGTTAAGATCCCCCAACCACCAAAACCAAAGTTTACCGATTGTCGTAAGTATTAGCGATGCAAGTCACAGGTTAAGACGATACAACCTACCTTGATTTCGGCCTCCCATAGACACCTAGTCATAATACCATGGGATTCCGAAGGGTCTATCCGGAGCGAAGCTGTTTCCCGTACCATCGGTGAAACACGACCTCCTATCGCACTTGCACAAGTATCCAATACTTATATATATGAGAACTATGCCGTTGTGCCCTCACAACGCGCACAAGTGCAATACTAGCCTATTCCGCATTATCGATGTCCAGTCTCGATAATACTACGGCTAGGGATATTTAATGATTAATCCTTCGTGGACTGATACTGTCTCATATCATCTCAATCCAGGAACTAATCATAGGGACCTCTCTTCATTTATATATCTATGGTGATCTAATCACAAATGACGAGAGTGCAATTTCCTTGTTACATAGTTAATTTGCTACAGCAACACAATGATCTGTGCAAATAGTGACGCTATGGGTCATATTATCCAACACATATATGTACTGATGTGCAGGATCTGCAGAACAGCAGGACTCTGGCTTCAGGGGAGATTGATCTACGAGTTGGAAACGGAACTCCTGTTGCTGTTTTGGCCGTGGGCACTTTTGTATTAGAACTGCCCTCGGGGCATGTACTTAAACTAAATGACTGTTATTATGTACCTAGTTTGACTAGGAATATTATATCTATATCTTTGTTAACCCGAAATGGGTACACTTTTGTATTTAGAAACACTGGGTGTTATTTATATAAAAATGATGCAGAAATATGCACTGGCAGTTGCAAATAATGGTCTTTATATTTTGAATATAAATGAATCTCCTACATATAAATTAACAAACAAAAGGCTTAAAAAGAGTGATCCAAATGATGAAACTTATATGTGGCATTGTCGTCTGGGACACATTAACAAGACTCACATATCCACACTTTCGAAGAGTGGGTACTTGGACGGATTTGATCCAAATTCATATGACGTCTGCGAATCTTGCTTATTAGGCAAAATGCCTAAATCACCTTTTAGCGGTAAAGGTGAACGTGCCACTGAACTGTTAGCCCTCGTTCATAGTGACGTTTGTGGGCCCATGTCTACCCAGGCTAGAGGTGGATATTGATACTTCGTAACCTTTACCGATGATGCATCACGTTACGGTTATGTGTATCTAATGACGCACAAGTCAGAAACTTTTGAGAAATTCAAAGAGTTTCGACACAAAGTTGAAAAACAAACAAGCAAGAGTATTAAGACATTACGGTCGGACCGTGGTGGTGAATACTTAAGTAATGAGTTTCAAGATTACCTGAAAGAATATGGTATTCTTTCACAGTGGACTCCTCCTGGAACACCACAATTAAATGGTGTGTCCGAACGGAGAAACCGTACCTTGTTGGACATGGTAAGGTCGATGATGAGTCGCACTGAGCTGCCAATTTCCTTCTGGGGATATGCATTAAACAATGCAGTTCTTATTTTGAATAAGGTTCCGTCAAAGTCTGTTGAACAGACACCATATGAGATATGGACAGGTAAGAAACCGGGTTTCTCATTCCTGAAGATTTGGGGTTGCTGGGCATACGTTAAACGTTTGGAAGGTACCAAACTTGAACCCAAATCAGATAAATGCCTATTCATTGGATATCCTAGGGAAACCAAAGGATATTACTTCTATCACCCACAAGAGAACAAAGTATTTGTTGCTCTACATGCGGTTTTCCTTGAGAAGGAATTCCTAAATGCAGTGTTTAGTGGGAAGAAAGTAGAACTCGATGAAAGTCGTAGTGATACTGTTCTTGGCAATGAATTATCAACGGAACATGAACAGTCCATCTGGGATGAGACTGAACCACAATCTTCAAATACACAAGGACCGCGTAGGTCGGAGAGAGTCAGGGTAATACCTGAGAGGTATGGATTCCTGATCTCACCTCATGTAGATATTAATCTTATTGAGGATAATGAACCGGCTACGTATGAGAAGCGATACAAGGTATCGAATCCGCTTTATGGCAAGAAGCCATGAAGGCCGAAATGGATTCCATGTATACCACCAAGTTTGGACACTGGTTGATGCACCAGAAGGCGTAAAGCCTATTGGATGCAAATGGGTCTTCAAGAAGAAGACTGACATGGATGGCAACGTACAAACGTACAAAGCTAGGCTTGTAGCGAAGGGATATCGTCAACGACTTGGAGTTGATTATGACGAAACCTTCTCACCCGTTGCCATGATTAAATCCATTCGGATAATGCTTGCAATAGCTGCATATTACGATTATGAAATATGGCAGATGGACGTTAAAACCGCTTTCCTTAACGGAAACCTTTCGGAGGATGTTTATATGCAACAGCCTGACGGTTTTATCGCCTAGACTTGCAAACAAGGTTTGTAAGTTAAATCGGTCCATTTATGGACTGAAGCAAGCATCGCGGTCGTGGAACCAGCGTTTTGATGAGATCATAAAAGAATATGATTTCATTCAAAACGAAGATGATCCTTGTGTATATAAGAAGGTTAGTGGGAGTGCACTGACTTTTATTGTCCTTTATGTCGATGATGTATTGCTTATCGGCAATGACATTCCCATGTTAACGTCGGTGAAAGCTTGGCTTTCATTGAAATTCTCCATGAAAGATCTGGGAGGGGCAGCTTTTATTCTAGGAATAAAGATCTACCGGGATAGATCTAGAAAGCTACTTGGACTCTCCCAGAGTACATATATTGATAAAGTGTTGAAGAGTTCAATATGGATCAGTCCAAGAGGGGACTGTTACCAATATCACATGGCGTCTATCTATCTAGGGACATGTGT
Organism: Zanthoxylum bungeanum; assembly: GCA_019454045.1. Lineage (NCBI taxonomy): Eukaryota > Viridiplantae > Streptophyta > Magnoliopsida > Sapindales > Rutaceae > Zanthoxylum > Zanthoxylum bungeanum. The sequence continues at coordinate 44,152 of SKCR01051794.1, read as the reverse complement.
CCTAAAACACAAGATGAGAGAGACAACATGAGTCGGACTCCGTTCGCCTCGGCAGTCGGATCGATCATGTATGCCATGATATGTACACGACCTGATGTGTCCCATGCTTTGAGCATGTGCAGTCGATATCAGGCCGATCCAGGTACAGATCACTGGATGGCGGTTAAGAGTATCCTTAAATATCTTAACAGAACTAAGGATGCTTTCTTAATCTATGGAGATGGAGAACTTGAGGTATCTGGGTATACCGATGGAAGTTTCCAAACCGACAGAGACGACTTTAAGTCGCAATCTGGGTACATATTTTGTTTGAATAACGGAGCAGTGAGCTGGAAATCTTCCAAGCAAGATACTGTTGCCGATTCAACAACTGAAGCGGAGTACATTGCAGCAGCTGAAGCAGCAAAAGAGGCAGTTTGGATCCGTAAATTCCTAATTTGATTAGGAGTAGTTCCGTTAGCAGCTGAGCCCGTTCCATTGTATTGTGACAATAGCGGGGCTATAGCACAGGCTAAGGAACCAAGGTCTCATCAACGATCCAAACATGTTCTTCAACGATTCCATCTGATTCGAGAGATCATACATCGTGGCGATGTGAAGATCGAAAAGATCGCATCAGAGGATAATGTTGCAGATCCGCTGACGAAGGCTATTCCTCGGGAAAAGTTTGAGCGACATGTACATAGTTCAGGTATTAGATGCTTGAGTGACTGGCTATAGGCCAAGTGGGAGATTGTTAGACAGTAATGACCAATAGCGTCACTATTTTGTAAATGATATTGTATTATTGTACAAAATTAACTATGTAGTAATGAAATTGCCTTTTACCGTGTTTGTAATTTATTTACTTTGATAAATAAATGGTAAAAGTCCCTATGATTAATTCCAGATTGAGATGATATGAGACAGTATCAATCCATAAAGGTTTAATCATTAAATATCCCTAGTCGTAGTATTATCGAGATTTGACATCGATAATGCGGAATAGACTAGTACTGCACTTGTGCGTGTTGTGGGCACAACAGCATAGTTCTCATATATTTGAGTATTGGATACTTATGCAAGTGCGGTAGGAGGTTGTGTTTTACCGATGGTACGGAAAACTGCTTCGCTCTGGATAGACCCCGCGTAATCCCATTGGTAGTATGTCTGCGTGTCTATGGGAGTCCGCTTCAGGGTAGGTGCATATGGTCTTAACCTGAGACTTGCATCGCTAGTACTTGCGACAATCGGTAGACTTTAGTTTTGGTCGTCCAGGGCTTTAACAGGTTCTGTGTACACCTCTTCTAGGTTTATCGGGAATCGTAGTGTATTGGGTGTGATGTCAAGACGGAAGTATCACTTCAGACATATGGAGATGATGATCGCGCAGGATACAGAACTAGTACTCTATAATGGTTGCAACCATCGGGATAATATGACAAGGTCAGGATTATCCGATTCAAAGAGACTAGTTGCTTGATGTCCGATATATGTATCGTACGGGGCAGACACATCTCCAGCCCCAGGCCTTACATGTGATCATCCGATACTGGATCAGTATACACTATACTACGGTATACTACGCCTGTTTTAGATCTTATATTCCAATAAGAATATTTCTGGAGAATTGGGTAGGCATGGCGTTTTGCTAGAGGCTAACCTTGTCTTGTAAATCGGTAAAAACGTAGTACTTGGTACGTACGTGTTCGGATAATCTGACGGCCGTATTTACTGCCAACATATCCAGAGATCTCTTGGGTCGCTTCCCGAAGATTCACCAATGACGTATGATTCAAACTCGATTAATCTTGGATTAATTACGGAGAGACTTTATCTTGGATAAAGTACTATACATAGAGAGAGAACGATTAATTTGGAATTAATCGTAAAATTATTATATTCGATATAATAATCGAAATTCGATTTCGACGCGAAATTAAAATTAGATTTTAATTCGGGCAAACGAGTTAATTTAGAATTAATTCGTTAGCGACGTAAATAATAATTTCGCTAGGCGCAATTATTTATTTAAATTCGATTTAATTAACGTCGCGACGAAAGTTCGGTATTTCGGAAATATCGAACCCGAACGCGTGAGTACGCGTGGGCCCACTTTCATTTGGGTTGTGTGGGGCCCACATGACACATGTCATTTTATGCATTATTTAATTGTTAATACATTGCATGGTGATAGTGTACAATACACTCAATGGTTTTGCATGGAGTTTGAGTGTTTGACACTCTAAGCCATTGCATGATTTGTGTCATAAGTTTATTATTAATTAATAAATATTATGGCATAAATATAAATTGATTTTTGTAACAAAAATCATATGACTCTCTCCTATTACCTCTTGACCGAAACTGTGAAGTTTCACAGCCCTCTCCCTTTTCTGTTTTTGTTGCAAAAACTTGAAGAAAGTGTGTGTGTTTCGAACATTAAATCACATATAGGCTAGCACCTTCAAGGGATCATACAAAGGTGTTATGGGAAACTAATTCTTGAGCTTGGAAGGATCAAAGAAAGCTTGGAGCTTCCCCACTCACCTTGGCCGAAACCTTCACTGCACAAAGGAGAAAATTTTATTTCATCAACGCATCCGTATTCCGATCTTTGTGAGTATGATTCCGCCATACTTCAATATTGTTCATTCATTATATATATTTGTTTGCTCTTTTGATCTTGGGACATGGATTAGAATTTCCAACATCTATTCCACATTATCGATGTCCAATCTCGATAATACTACGACTAGGGATATTTAATGATTAAACCTTCGTGGATTGATATTGTCTCACATCATCTCAATCCGGAGTTAATCATAAGGACCTTTTATCATTTATATATCTTTGTAATCTGATTACAAATGATAAAAGAGCAATTTCCTTTGTCACATAGTTAATTTATAGAACAACACAATGATCTGTACAAATAGTGATGCTATGGGTCATAATTGTCCAACAATAATTTCATCCCTGATGAACTGTTTGTGTTCCGTTAACACAACTGCTATTACATTTGCATGAGTATCCGATGGATTTATCCAGAGCGAAGCTGTTTCCGTACTATCGGAAACACAACTCCTATTACACTTGCATGAGTATCCAATACCCAAATATATGAGAACTATGTCGTTATTCTCCCACAACGTGCACAAGTGTAATGTTAGTCTTCTACGCATTATCGATGTCCAATCTCGATAATACTCTGACTAGGGATATTTAATGATTAAACCTTCGTGGATTGATACTGTCTCATATCATCTCAATTCGGAACTAATCTTATGGACCTTCTATCATTTATATATCTTGCTAATCTAATTACAAATGATAAAATGGCAATTTCCTTTGTCACATAGTTAATTTGTACAACAACACCATGATCTGTACAAATAGTGATGCTATGGGTCATAATTATCCAACAGCAATAACCTTTCACGTCGTGACACGAATCAAACTAGAAGCATTTCTGGGAAAATCCCTAGATCGTGTCGCGATGCGTGGCTCCATGCATCGCAACGCAATACAAAATTTTGGTCTTAACTTCATTTTTTTCATATTCAATTTGCTCAACAGTTAATCCTTATATCCCCACAAGCAAATAACCTCAACCAATCTCCATAACATAACCCATATCATTTTTAATGCCAAATCATATCCAACCTATCATCCATACTCTATCTTACTTCCAAAATCTAACAAATTTGGGATTTCCTAAAACCATTATTTTCTCATCACTATACCCTTATAAATATCAATTACTATAACTCAACAATATCATCAATCAATAAATCATCCAAACACAAAAATTTAAAGCTTGGGTTAAAGTTTTCTTACCTTCTTTCTCTTGGTTTTCCTTCATTTCTCAAGCCTCCATAGTGGCTTTTCTTCTTCTTTGTTTAGTGAATAAGTGCTTAGCACTTGCTTCTTCTTCCTTCTTCTTATTCCTATTTCTTCTTATTCCTTTCTTCTTCTTCTTCTTCTTCTTCTTTCTCCTCCTCTTCCTTCTAGGTTTTCTTTTTTCCTTTATTATTCTAATTTTTTGAATTGGTAAATAGTAATCTCCTTATATACTAGGGCTTTTTGGTTATTTGGATAAATGGAGAAAAGTGTGGAAATGTGTAGAAAGTTTGAGATTCTTCCAATTGAGTCCGAAATTACTATTCATCTGAATTTTGACTTACGTTTTTTACCTATTTCTGTTATGAATTTGGAAATATGTTTAACACAAAAGTTGTAGATTGTGATCTCAGAATTCCGGCGGTATAGAATTCCTAAACATTGTAGTTCGTAGAAGAAAGTTATGGGCCAAATACTATGGACTGTCCGCAGTAATACATTATACAGTCTCGTATCGGAATTTCAGGGAATTAACCGATTATCCCCAAAGTCGTTTCACTAGTGTATTTGTGTCCCAACATAATTTATATTATGTTTTCTTCATCCCGTAATACCACAATACTTCAATATAACAGTAGTAAAGACTATCGGTCATTACAGAAAAATAGTGAGAGAATTCCAATGAGTTCCTTGAAGTTTTCTTTTTCCTGTAAGTAATCCAACAACTATCCGATTTTCAGAGGTGCTTTTCGAGCCAACTACACCTAAGGTATGGCCTGAGGGATCCCAAATCTCTATTTCTATCGTATTCTGCATCTTTATCTTTTTGGCCTTATGCAGTATCTCCAACTGGACTTCATATAGATTCGGCCGGATGTGCACCATCTATTTATAATTATTTGGCCAAATATAAAATATCTGGTCAGACTTCTCTGAAACCAGACTAGAAGAATATGCAAATATTATAATATTATTCTCATGACCGTGGTGCATTATTACTATTTTCAATGTTTTATTACTACTTTCTTTATTTTGCAACCGTTTTATTATTGCCAGGTTGTTACTGTTACTATGCATGATTTTTCAATTTTATCTTTAAGGTTTACGCATCATATATGGCTAGACTTCAGATAAGTCTGGCCGGACATTAATGACATGAAAAATTTCTTGCCTGGCTTTGTAGTGCCAGATCGGTTAGATATGTACTATATTCTGTTTAATTAATTTTCTCTATTGCCCTAACAATTTCTGAAGGTTTATGACTATCAATATTACTTTTTATCATTTTTATTATTATTATGATTGTGCACGTGTATGCTTTAAATTGTTATTGCACGATGTTGCATTCCAAGACATGTATATACCTCTTTCAAACCTGAATATTATACTAGCATCAGTAAAGGACCATTTCGAACCAAAACAGGTTTAAGGTACGCCTTTTTAGGGGTATAGTGCGGCCTTAAATCATTCTCAATGTTTCATACTGGGTGGCGACTCCATCATTCTTCTGGTAGTCCCATGTGGGCTGTACATACTCTCTACGAGATATGAGCCAACCAATGTCTTGGTCGTCGGTCTCATAGACATAGCAGTGAACCCTGTTTCGCTCCTACACAAGTGTCTTAGACTTTTGAGGCCATTGGGACCAGCACCTTCCATTGATCTTGTTCGCTTGTAAAAACTATCACAGATGTATTCGGATGGTCCCATTTGAGGCTTTGTATGGGCGAAATTGTATATCCCTTATAGGTTGGTTCGAAACTGGAGAAGTTATGATCATAGGACATGATCTAATTTAGGATGCAGTTGAAAAGGTTAAAATTATTCGGGACAGAATGCAAGCAACTCAAAATAGACACAAGTCGTATGCAGATCACCGGATGAGAGATCTTGAGTTTTAAATGAGAGAGTATGTGTTTTTGAATGTCTCACCTTTCAAGGGCATTATGAGGATTGGGATGAAGTGTAAGCTAAGTCCAAGATATATTGGGCCTTATCAGATCCTCAAGCAGGTTGGGAGTGGGGCTTATGAGCTAGCTCTTCTGCCCAACATGGACAAAGTTCATCATGTGTTCCATGTTCCAATCCTTCGAAAGTACTTACATGATGTCTTTCATGTACTAGAACCATAAGTGGTATATTCACAAGGGCCAAGAAGCCACGTGGGAATGTAAAAATGTCATGCAACAACAATACGCTCACTTATTTATTAGCCACGGTAATTCAAGACTTAACTTCAATTAGGATTCGGGGAGGACTCATATTTAAGGGGAGAGAATGTAACACCCTGAATCAAGTCTACAAGCATTTAAATCATTTTACCTTCATTTTCTCACTAAGACCAATATTTTGGTCCCTATACCAACATATCGATGATTTAGTAATCTTGGCATAGCCACTGGAATCGACATACCGATGGGCATGTAACCTTGTCATATATTCTAGAATTGGCATGTCCATATACCAGTCATAAAAATGCTCTAGCGAAGCCCGATGAAGCTTCTGGAACCGACATAAGATATGTTAAAATTATTTATACAAGTATTGCACTTTTTCAAATTCCAGTAGAGTGTCGCTCCCTCATATTTAGCTGCTCGAGCAATATTAGGTTGCCTAATGGTTCTAGTGACCCTCTTAGGCTTGTTCATGTACATGTTCACGTTCCTCTGCTTACGCAGTGATTGGTTCCCGCTAAGTAGGTTTTATATGTAAGAGTTCAATTCAAGTCCCAAGATCAACAATCATGCACAAAAACCGCATATGAACACATCAAAGGAGGTGCGGAATATACTCACATTGATGGGTTTGATGCTAGGAAGAACACACCCAAAACGCACTGCATGTTACTGCTCGGCAGTGAGCTGCGAAGAAGGTAGACTGCTCGGCGTGGGGGCTGCTTCCTCCTCCAAGAATCGGCCATGCATGGACTCCATTGAAGCTCAAAGCTTCAAGCTTAAAATAAAACCAAGCTCATGAAGACACTTCCTATCACCTATGTATCACTCATGGTGTGCTAGCACTAAGCCTTCTTCTCAATTTGCTTCTCAAAATTTCGGTGAAACCAGAAAATCAAGAAGAAAATCGGCAGTGAAGCCGTGAAGAAGAGGAGAAGAAATGAGAGGGAAAAGAGAGAAACCGTATGCCCTGCATGTGGAGAGAGAGAGGACCGAATAATGATGGTAAAAGGGAAAAGAAAAAGTAATATAATTATTCATTTATTTTCAAAAAATAAATAAAACATATATATATATATATATATCCAAACCTTTTCATATTCCAACTCCTTTACTTTTTACTTAAGTCACATCACATCACTTAATAAAGTGACATGTTGTCAAGTCACATCACTCAAAGTGACAATTGATTTGACGCATGATGTGACAAACGATTTGACGCTTGATGTGACTCGCGTGCCGCGCTCGAATTCGAAATGCGAATGCGCTCGCAATCACTCTCGGGCTCGGGTTCGCTAATTCCAAATTAACGAATTTTCCGTCGCGTCGTAATAAATGATTACGCCTAGCGAAATCACTATTCACGTCGCTAACGAATTAATTCTAAATTAATTCGTTCGCCCGAATTAAAATCTAATTTTAATTCCGCGTCAAAATCCAATTTCGATTAATATACGAATATATTAATTTATCGATGTAATTCCAAATTAATCGTTCTCCTCTTTAATTAATATTTTATCCCAGAAAAATATCTCCGCAAATAATCCCAGATTAATTTTCTCTCTCATCGAATTAATCCCAGATTAATTCTATCTCTCTCTTCTAATTAATCCCAGATTAATCAAAGTGCGAGTCATACGTCATCGGTGAATCTTCAGGAAGCGACCCCATGAGATCTCCGGATATGTTGGCAGTAAATACGGTTATCGGACTATCCGAACACGTAAGTACCTCGTGCTACGTTTGTACCGATTTACTGTCGGACAAAATGACCCATAGCGTCACTATTTGCACAGATCATTGTGTTGTAGCAAATTAACTATGTAATAAGGAAATTGCACTCTCATCATTTGTGATTGGATCACCATAGATATATAAATGAAGAGAGGTCCCTATGATTAGTTCCTGGATTGAGATGATATGAGACAGTATCAGTCCACGAAGGATTAATCATTAAATATCCCTAGCCGTAGTATTATCGAGACTGGACATCGATAATGCGGAATAGGCTAGTATTGCACTTGTGTGCGTTGTGAGGGCACAACGGCATAGTTCTCATATATATAAGTGTTGGATACTTATGCAAGTGCGATAGGAGGTCGTGTTTCACCGATGGTACGGGAAACAGCTTCGCTCTGGATAGACCCTCGGAATCCCATTGGTATTATGATATGTGTCTAGGGAGGCCGAAATCAAGGTAGGTGGTATAGTCTTAAACCTGAGACTTACATCGCTAATGCTTACGACAATCGATATACTTTAGTTGAGGTCGTCTAGGACTGTAACTAGTTCTGTGTACGCCAATGCCGGGTATATTGAGAATCGTAGTGTATTGGATGTGATGTCAAGACGGAAGTATCACTCCAATCATAGTGGAGATGATGTCACGCAGGATACGGTATTAGTGCTCTTAAGAGATGCGCATCCAATCGTGATATTATGACCAGGTCATGAATATCCGATTATAGAGACTAGTTACCAGACATCCGATATGTGTTTCGGACGGGGCAGACACTTATCCGCCCCAGCCCTAGCACGTGATTATCCGATACTGGGCCGATATGCACAATACATTAGTATACTACGCTTGATACAGATCTTAATATTCTTAAATGGATATGCGGAGAATTGGGGTTAGACTTGGTGCTTTGCTAGGAGTCGACCTTGTCTTGTAAATCGGTAGAACGTATACTTGGTACGTACGTGCTTCGGATACTCGACGGACCGTATATTACTTAGCTGCCAGATTATCCGGGATCTCATGGGTCGCTTCCCGATAATCCACCGATGACGCACAACTCGCACTCTTGAATAATCTGGGATTATACAGAAGAAGAGAGAAAATTAATCTAGGATAATAACGGAGATATTTTATCTGGGATAAAATGTCGTCTAATGAGAGAGAACGATAATTAATTGGATTAATCGATGTATTAATATATTCGATATATTAGACGAAATTAGATTTCGACGCGGGAATTAAAATCAGATTTTAATTCGGGCAAAACGAGTTAATTTAGAATTAATTCGTTAGCGACGTAAATAATAATTTCGCCAGGCGCAATTATTTATTTAATCGATTGAATTAACGTCGCGACGTAAGCTCGGTATCGGAAATTCGAAATATCGAACCGAACGCGTGAGTGCACGTGGGCCCACTTCATTTGGAAACGTGTGGGGCCCACATGACACATGTCTTCTAATGCTTTGCATGTAGATTGTGTACATTGCACTCAATGTCATTGCATGAAGTTTGAGTGTTTGACACTCTAAGCCATTGCATGTTATGTGTCATAATTTTATTATTAATTTAATGAAAATTATGGCATAATATAAATTGATTTGGTAAATCATTTTAATAACTTAATACACAATTTATCTCTCTCAAATTCTCTCTTCCTCTCACGGCAATGGTGGCCATTCTTCACTGGTTTTGAACCAGTTTGGGCTGTGAATAAGGGAAGCAAGAGTGGTTTCTCATGGTGAGAAATCAAGTGCTAGCACACTTTAAGTCTTGCGAAGGTGGTAGGGAGGTTCGACCATGATGAGGCGGGACTCATCCTGGAGTTTGGAGCTTCGTTTTGAGACCCGAAACTGCCAAGACAGTGAGCATGGACTGGTTGCAGTAGCTTACCAAGGCAGTGCGTTTGGGCATGATTCGTCTTCAAATCGACATAACCGATCAATGTAAGTATTCCGCTATCTTCATTGGTGTATTCACGCATGTTTTCATGTCTTGATTTGATCTTGGGACCTTAGATAAACTCAAATTTACAAGACAAGGTTGGCTTCTAGCAAAGCGCCATGCCTACCCACTTCTCCAGAATATTCTTACAGGAAATATAGATCTGTATCAAGCGTAGTATTACCGTAGTATTGTGTATATTGGCCCAGTATCGGATAGTCAAGTGCTAGGGCTGGGGCTTGATAAGTGTCTGCCCCGTCCGAAGCACATGTCGGATGTCTGGTAACATAGTCTCTATAATCGGATATACATGACCTGGTCACAATATCCCGATTGGTTGCGCAACACTCAAGAGCACTAGTACCGTATCCTGCGTGACATCAACTCCAATATGACTGAAGTGACACTTCCGTCTTGACATCACACCAATACACTATGACTCTCTGATAAACCCAGAAGTGGTGTACACAGAACCTGTTTAAAGTCCCCTACCACAAGACCAAAGTCTATCGATTATCGTAAGTATTAGCGATGTAAGTCTCAGGTTAAGACCATACACACCTACCTTGATTTCAAGCCTCCCATAGACACATAGTCATAATACCAATGGGATTCCGAGGGGTCTATCCAGAGCGAAGCTGTTTCCCGTACCATCGGTGAAAACGACCTCCTATCGCACTTGCATAAGTATCCAATACTTATATATATGAGAACTATGTCGTTGTGCCCTCACAACGCACCAAGTGCAATACTAGCCTATTCCGCATTATCGATGTCCAGTCTCGATAATACTACGGCTAGGGTATTTAATGATTAATCCTTTGTGGACTGATACTGTCTCATATCATCTCAATCCAGGAACTAATCATAGGGACCTCTCTTCATTTATATATCTATGGTGATCTAATCACAAATGATGAGAGTGCAATTTCCTTATTACATAGTTAATTTGCTACAACAACACAATGATCTGTGCAAATAGTGACGCTATGGGTCATATTATCCAACATTATACCTCTAGGCTGCTATATTGGTGTGATTTTTAATAATTATGCTTTGTACCCTAAAGTTTGTAATTAAGCATGACATGAAATTTTCTCAAAATTTTGATTTTATTAAACTCAACTAGGTTTGCCAGATACTTCAATATATTTCTTATTCATTTATTTAAGCATTCACTCACTAGGTCACCTTGGCGACTTACCGCCCACTACTAAATTTTAGTTGCAGATTAGCTCCTAATCACTTTTGTCAGTTGGGATAGCTTGGAGCATATGTGTAGGCACTGCATTTTTGCATGTAAGTATCGATGATGAGCCTCGTACGGAGGCACTACCTTTTTATATCATGGAAGTCGTGAGAAATGGACGTAGGAAGGGAAGAATTGAGAATTGATGTTTTGTTGGATTTGATTTGCTCGTTTAGCTTCGGGCTTGTTCATCGGACTTCCGTTTGAAAATCATCCTTGGCCTAAAACCCCCTCGAGCAACATTTCCTTGGCCCAAACACCAAACCCACGCCCATAAGCCCACCAAAACCAACCAAATCACACACCAAGCCCACCAACACCAAGGCCCACGCCCATTACACACAAATTACCTCTCCTCTAACTATTCAAACAACCAAAATAACCTTCTACCATGCATACCCCACACATTTGGACCACAAATTTACCTTACCCTTCATTTTCCAAGCCATTTAATTCACTAACCCTACACCATTGACAAAGCCACCTCATAATTAATGTCCCCCCCTCCAAGTCAAAAGAAACCACCAATCATCCTTCCATTTTCAACAAAGAATGCCATCCTAATTAATGATATCCATTAATGATAGCCTACCCAATAGATGCCCCCTTCATTTGCCTATATAAAGAACCATTTGCTCTCTTGAAACACTAGCACATACTTAGCATCTTCGTAACACAAACACATCACAAAGACTCCCCTTGTTCACGCCATTCAGCCCCCATTTCAGTTTCCTAAGGCCACGCCAATCCAGCAAAAAATAAGCAGCATCCACGCAAGCAATTCTCACATTCTGCCCTTCCACTGCTCACGCCAAACCCCTAACTGCAGCCCTCTTTCACGCCATTCAAGACCCCAAACCAGCCGTGAAACACATCCAACCAACCCTCATTCTGCCCCTACTGCTCATGCCTAAACTGCCATATATACAGCAGCCCACTGCTCACGCCAAACACCCCTCACTGCCGCCCTCTTCTCATGCCAATCAAGACCCCAAACAGCCCCTGAATCACGTCCAAACAACCCTCATTTTTCCCTTATTGCTCAAGCCTAAACTGCATATACAGCAGCCCACTGCTCACACCAAACACCCCTCACTGCAGCCCACTGCTCACGCCAATGACCCCCTGCAAAACCAGCCCCTGAAACACGCCAAATACCCCACAAAACTGCACTGAAAACCCACCTTACTTCCCTGAAAACTGCATCACAAAATAGCCCCATAATTACAGAAAATTACACCCAAAACAGTGGCCAAAATCGTCAAAAACAGTGAACAAAAACTGACACTTGTATCCTTGAATAACCGCATTAAAAACAGCAGCCCAGTACCCCTCAAACCACCATAAAATAGCCCTAACACACCTGAAGCAGTGACCAGGAAAATACAACGGAAATCACAGTGAAACGAAGTGGAAACAGCGAACAAAACAACAAAACCGCGGAGGAAAACATCGAACCAGCGAACCGGATGAGTCAAGAGTGTTAGCCCTTCCACGGCCGCATAACGCACTTCAAGAGATGACACAAAAGGTTAGACCTGAGGGCATATGTTATATATTTTCTTCGCATGAATTAGTGATTTAAAAAGCATGTTACTTATTAAAGTGTATGTTCATGATTAATCCTTTAATCAATATTTCCAAAATATCAAATAATCTATTAATCATATTTTTATCTTAAATACATGTCCAACATTATTTAATCAAAAAATCAAGTCCCTAATATGTCATCAAGCATTCGGCCAAGAGGACAATATGGTTCCGATTTCGTTTTCAATCCAATCAAGTCACAAATAATCATCTCCATATTATTTCAAGTCATCCAATGTCTTAAAATTAAAAAATCATCTAGTCCTCATGCTTGCATGTATTCGGCCAAGCCACTTTGGGGTTGGAAAAATTAATCCAATTTATTTTCCATAAAATGATGATGTATAATCCATTTTAACATACATCTAAGCATATTCAATCAAGCAAACTCATCAAATCATGCTTTCAAACAATTTTCCCAAATAACATCCTAATATATTTGCATGCATTTTTAGGCTCAATGATACCATTGTGGAAATCTAATAACCATGTCCCAAGATCAAAAACAAGCAAAATTATATAAGAATGAACTAAAAGTAAGTAATGGCGGAAACAATACTCACAAAAACCAAATGTGGATGCAATGGATGAAGCAAAATTACTCCTTTGTGCAGTGAAGAATTCGCCCAACCAGTGAAGAGAAGCTCCAAGCTTGAATTTGATCCTTCCAAGCTCTAAGATGAGTTTCCCATATCACCTTGATGATCCCTTGATGTTGCTAGCCCAACTTATGTATTAAAGTTCCAAACTTGTACACTTTCTTCACAAAGTTCTTAAGAAAATGGAAGAAGAAGGAGAGCCAAAACTGTCACTGTTTCGTCAAGAGAGGGAGAGAGCAAGATCTGATTTTGTGTTTCAAAAATCAATTTATATTTATGTATAATTATATTAAATAATAATATAAATATAACACAAGCCATGCAAAGACTTAGAGTGTCTAACACTCATTTCCATGCATTACCCTTGAGTGCTTTGTACACTATCTTCATGCATTGCATCTTGATAAAAAATATAAAATAATGACAAGTGTCATTGTGGGCCCACACGTTTCCAAATGAAAGTGGGCCCACGTGCACTCACGCGTTCGGGTTCGATATTTCCGAAATATCGAGCTTACGTCGCGACGTTAATTAAATCGAATTTAAATAAATAATTGCGCCTAGCGAATTATTATTTACGTCGCTAACGAATTAATTCTAAATTAATTCGTTTGCCCGAATTAAAATCTAATTTCAATTTCGCGTCGAAATCGAATTCCGTTTATTATATCGAATATAATAATTTTACGATTAATTCTAAATTAATCGTTCTCTCTCTTTATACAGTACTTTATCCAAGATAAAGTCTCTCCGTAATTAATCCAAGATTAATCGAGTTTGAATCATACGTCATCGGTGAATCTTCGGGAAGCGACCCAAGAGACCTCTAGATATATTGGCAGTAAATCCGGTTGTCGAACTATCCGAACACGTACGTACCAAGTACTACGTTTTACCGATTCACAAGACAAGGTTAGCCTCTAGCAAAACGCCATGCCTACCCAATTCTCTAGAAATATTCTTACTGGAATATTAGATCTATAACAGGCGTAGTATACCGTAGTATAGTGTATATCGAACCAGTATCGGATGATCACATGCTAGGGCTGGGGCTGGATAAGTGTCTGCCCCGTCCGAAACACATATCGGATGTCAAGCAACCAGTCTCTTTGAATCGGATAATCCTGACCTAGTCATATTATCCCGATGGTTGCAACCATTATAGAGTACTAGTTCTGAATCCCTCGCGATCATCATCTCCATATGTCTGAAGTGATACTTCCATCTTGACATCACATCCAATACACTACGATTCTCGATAACCCAGAAGAGATGTACACAGAACCCGTTAAAGCCTGGACCACCAAAACTAAAGTTTACCGATCGTCGTAAGTACTAGCGATGCAAGTCTCAGGTTAAGATCATATGCACCTACCCTGAAGCGGACTCCCATAGACACGCAGACATACTACCAATGGGATTCCGCGGGGTCTATCCAGAGCGAAGCTGTTTTCCGTACCATCGGTAAAAACACACCTCCTACCGCACTTGCATAAGTATCCTATACTTAATATATGAGAAAATGCCGTTGTGCCCTCACAACATGCACGAGTGCAGTACTAGTCTATTCCGCATTATCGATGTCCAGTCTCGATAATACTACGACTAGGGATATTTAATGATTAAACCTTTATGGATTGATACTGTCTCCTATCATCTCAATCCGGAACTAATCATAGGGACTTTTACCATTTATATTTCTAAGTAAATAAATTACAAAACGGTAAAAGGCAATTTCATTACTACATAGTTAATTTTGTACAATAATACAATATCATTCACAAAATAGTGACGCTATGGGTCATTACTGTCTAACACTATCTTCTCTCTCGGTCTTGGACCGTTTTTCTTCTCCTTCTTGTTCTGTTTTCTGCCGAAAATGGAGAAGCAAGATAATGATTTTTGTGGCAAAAATCAAGTGCTAGCACACCTTGAGCATACTTAGGTGATAGGGAAACGAATTCATGTGCTTGGATTTATTTTGGAGCTTGAAGCTTTGAGCTTCCATGGAGACCACTCATGGCCGAATTTTGGAGATGCAAAGAAGTCCAAAACCGAGCAGCCCCACTGTCAAGGAAGCCATTGCCGAGCTTGGAGGGAGCTCAAAAATCGCACCTTGTTCTTCAAACATCAAAACCGAAATTCAATGTGAGTTGATTCCGCCACCTCCTTTGATGTGTTCATATGTGATTTTTTATGCATTGTTTGTGATCTTGTGGACTTGATTGAATTACAACACACATGCTAGGCCTGGGGCTGGAATTGTGTCTGCCCCGTACAAAGCATATAGCGGATCACTAGCAACTAGTCTCTGTAATCGGATAATCGTGACCTAGTCATTCTATCCCGATAGCTACAGTATTTAAGAGTACCAGTTATGTATCCTTACGTGATCATCATCTCCATATGACTGAAGTGATACTTCCATGTTGACATCACACCCAATACACTACGATTCTCAGTATACCCAAAAGAGGCGTACACGAACCTGTTTAAGAGCTCCGGATGACCAAAACCAAAGTACACTGATTGTCGCAAGTATTATCGATGCAAGACTCAGGTAAACACCACATACAACTACCCTGATTCTGATTCCCATAGACACATAGTCATACTACCAATGGGATTCTGAGGGGTCTATCTAGAGCAAAGCTGTTCCCGGTCCAATGGCTAACAGAACCTCCTATCACACTTGCATAAGTATCCAATACTTAAATATATGAGAACTATGTCGTTAAGCTTCCATAACGCACACAAGTGTAATACTAGACTATTCCGCATTATCGATGTCCCGTCTCGATAATACTACGACTAGGGATATTTAATGATTAAACCTTTCATGGATTAATACTGTCTCATATCTTATTAATCTGGTACTAATCATATGGACTTTTATCATTTATATATCCAAGTAATCCAATTACAAAATGATAAAATAGCAATTTCCTTTGTCACATAGTTAATTTGTACAAAGAACACCATGTCTTTTACAAATAATGATGTTATGGGTCATAATTGTCCAACAGTTACTTAACTAAATTTTTTTAAAAGATAAATTCATAATCTAATTAGAATTATACCTCTTTATAAATTTTAATTGTGTTAGGATACATTAATTGTTATTAAATTCCATAATTAAATTTCAATATACATTAATCTTCATCACATGATGTCATCAAGACGTCATGCCAATATGATATCATAGCGTGACTTCATATGATAATAGAATGTGACATCATAAATATGTCATCGCGAGACATCACACAAACATCATCATGTGACGTCAGTACGTGACGTCATGTTGATCTCATCTCATGATGTCACGTTGATGTTATGACGTTATACTGATGTCAGCTTGTGATGTCACGTCGATGTTAGTGCTAACCAATAGCATAATTTATTGCTACGTGAAACTGTTCTTTAAACAATGTCGTTCTCAGTGTGTGTGTATATATATATATAATTATTTGATTTAATTCCTACTTAAATCAGATTTTAAATAATCTCAACTGAAATCATGCCCCATAAATTTAAACATAATCAGTATAATATACATAAGATTATATCAAAAGCAGGAAAATTAATTTTGGCTCTGATACCACTGTTAGAAATTTAGAATACAATATGCAGCGGGAAATTAAAATTCATAAATTTTAAACTTAGTTTTCCAATCCAATATCATAATAATTTACATGGTTCATGATATTATTTATGTTAGCAAACATAAATAAATAACTTACCTTAAGATTTTTTATTGCCAACGGATCCTTGACTTGCTCCTCATGATAGTACCCCCAAAACGTTTGGTCTTCAACAGAATCCAAACAAAGTACTTAAATACAAGATTATGCATGTGTCTTTTCTTTAGTGCTAGCTAACAAAATAGGCTTTTGAGGATTTTGGGAAATTTTTGACACAAATAGATGAAATTAACTTTTATAAAAGCAAATTCACCAAAATCACAAAGCAACCTCTACTTACTTTTCAAAGTTACTCACATACTTTTTGTTAGGGACAGTTATGGAACCCCTAGGATCTAACCCATATATATAGAGCATGAGTGTGATTTCAAATTATTTTATGAAATACTATATTCTGTTATGAGTGGGAAATAACCGGGGCCGAATCGGAGTACAGAAACTCCGGAAAAGAGAAAATGAAGGTTCAACGCTCTTGGGAAAAAACTCTCAGCGTGTTGCGATGTGCAGGCTTGGAAATCGCAACGCCCTATCTGTGAATGTTAATGTCATGACGCGTAAGGGTGAGCGTCGCGACACCCAAAACTCTAAGAGGAGAGTATCGTGACGCTGCCCTATATAAAATATTGGCACTGAGCAAATTTACCTTGAATTCAATTTTCTCCAAACACTTTAATACACCTAAAATCCAATTTTAACACCACAACCTACATCAACACATGTTATACAACACATATACATGAATTCTAAATATATATAAATATTTCTTTGAATCAGAACATAAACC
Source organism: Zanthoxylum bungeanum (assembly GCA_019454045.1). NCBI lineage: Eukaryota > Viridiplantae > Streptophyta > Magnoliopsida > Sapindales > Rutaceae > Zanthoxylum > Zanthoxylum bungeanum. The sequence goes on along the minus strand of SKCR01051794.1, from coordinate 26,548 downwards.
AAAATAGAATCCCATAATAAAGTGACTTATGAACAATTCTAGGTCACTCAAAGGTGGTCAAATGATTCTAGAATGATAGCAATAGCTCCAAGCTATCATCTAGAGTTCAAAACTTTAATTTTATGTTACATGTCTAACATGAATATTTTGACCAAATTACAAACATATTGTGCTTATGCTTCCAAAGCATCCGTACACAATTCATTAGCCTAATTTCAATATCAAGCTATGTTATTATGTATTCAATACATAATGCACCATTATATGTTTCATTAATGATAACAACTCACTAATGAAAATATAACTTTAGCTAATATCAAACTTACCTAGCAAGTTTGATTTCAAGATCCAAGCTTCTTCTCCTTGTTGAAATATTGTAGAAAACTTCCAAAGGTATCAAGCTTTATTCGAAGATCCGATATTCTTCTCCTTGTTGTTGTAGAGAACTTCCAAAGCTAGCAAGCTTGATATGAAGATCCAATCTTCTTTTCTTTATTATTGTATAGAACTTCCAAAGCTTATCCTATGAAAACTTTACATAGTGTGACATCACGCCTGATGCCAAGATGCTACCGGTATGAGATAGGAAAACCCATCTCCATAAGCCTCTAATGCTACGAAAATGTTAGCATGACCTTTGCTAAAAATCATGAAACCTGGATCAAAGTCTAGCACCTCGAGGAGACCTGAAATTAAATTCAAAAGAAATCATCTCAACTCATACAAATAGGCCTCCGGCCCGAAAAATCTCAACTCATATGTAAATAGGCCTCCGGCCTGACATTAAACAAATAACTACAAACAACTACGTGCTCATCATGATTTAAAATTATACATATGATACAAATAATTAAAACTAAGACTATGGGAGCCCATTACACATTCCATGACTAAACAACAGCTCAAGACAGACTTGACAGCACCGTGGTGATCCGCTGTCTTTAATACGTCTCTAGTAATCTACTAGCTCTTTAAGTCCAATTTGAACCTGCAAAACTAGCAAATTATTGAGGTGTGAGCTATAAAGCTTAGTAAGTAACTCATGTCTTACGTAAATATATCAAGTAACGATAAGAACTTAAATAGAAATCAGATATATGTAAATATACACAAACTTATAAATCTCATCTTTATCCGACAACCGCTTACATATATTATACCTTAATAACTGACTCACTGCACTGATTGCAATATTCTAGTAAACTTATCTTCTTGATTCCACACTATACTACATATCTTCGGAATCCTGGCATCTCTCATACATAAATCTGGAAGTCCTCAACCATATACATAAATACTCTATTTTTTTACGCACTATAGCTATACTTTACATACTAGCAACATCAAATTTCTCCTAACCGAAATTAACTTATTATCTACCAAACCACCCAAACCCGCGGCTAAGGTCACTCCAAATCCGTGGTGGTTTAGTTAGCTTAAACTATGGCTGGTTACTTCTTATGGATTATGTTAGCTAAAATGCAAGCATTAGCTAACTGTGAGTTATAGAACGTTTACTGAAACATTGAGTTGAGACCTCAGACCCCTTTACAACATAAGATACTAACAATAGATTCAATCCATTGGAATCATCAAAAACTACATTCTAAATATAGTAAACACTCAACACTCAGCCTTTACATTAATATCACGTATCGACCATGCATCTCAATATATAATTTATACATAGTACATACTTATAATATACTACCATCTTACTCATCGAATCTGAACTAACATACCTGAACTTTCATTTCAAAGAGAAATATCTCCACCAAATAAGGAAACCAATTGTGCAGGGTCCAAATTTTGAAATCACACTATAATAGAATTGTTGGGTTTTCTAGGTCAAACCAAGATCATATTAAGCTATGAAAATTGCGAATACAACAAAGTAAAGTTGCGGAAATACTCACTTTGATCGGCTTTTGGATGCTATGAACACAAAATTTTTCTTTGCTCCATGGAATTCGGCCAAGCCCTTGGTTGTCCTCCTTGAGTTGTCTTCAAGCTCCAAGCTTTGATAATGGATTCCATGCTCATGAATGGGTTTCCCTATCACCATTGTAAGACCCCTTGGATGTGCTAGCATCATTTGAAGATTTGCAACAAATCTTCTTTTTTTTCTCCTTGAGGCTCTCGGCCAAGCCAAGAGATTTGAGAGAAAAATAAGGCCATTGCCGTGAGTGAGGAAGAAGGAGAGAAGAATATGAAGTTGTGTTTTTGTTTTTTTGATTTCAAAAATCAAATACAAAAAATCAATTACCAAATTCAAAAAAGGTACAAGGCATTAAAGCCTTCCAACAACTCACATCACTCACAAAAGTGACATCCATCACATCACTCAAAGTTGATGTGACTTCCATCACAAGAATGACTAATGATGTGACGCGTGATGTGACTTGTGAGCCCCACTTGATTCGAAATGCGAGTGGGCCCGCAAACACTCTCAGGCTCGGGTATGCTAATTCCGAATTAACTAATTTTCTGTTGCGACGTAATTAAATCAAATTTAATTAAATAATTATGCCTAGTAAAATTACTATTCATGTCGCTAGCGAATTAATTCTAAATTAACTCGTTCGCCCGAATTAAAATTTAATTTTAATTCCGCGTCGAAATCTAATTTTGTTTAATATATCGAATATATTATTTTATCGATTAATTCCAAATTAATCGTTCTCTCTCTTTTATTAATATTTTATCCCAGATAAAATATCTCCGTAATTAATCATAGATTAATTTTCTCTCTCGGATATAATTAATCCTAGATTAATTATATCCGAGTCATATGTCATCGGTGAATCTTCGGGAAGCAACCCATGAGATCCCTGGATATGTTGGCAGTAAATCCGGTCGTCGGACTATCCGAACACGTACGTACCTAGTACTACATTTTTACCGATTTACAAGACATGGTTGGCTTCTAGCAAAACACCGTGCCAACCCAATTCTCTAGAAATATTCTTAAGGGAATATGTAATCTGTATCAGGCGCAGTATACATAGTATTGCGTATTTCGATCCAGTATCATATGTCACGTGCTAGGCATGGGGCTGGAATTGTGTATGCCCCGTACGAAGCACATGTCGGACCCCTGGTAACTAGTCTCTATAATCGGATAATCATGACCTAGTTATATTATCCCGATGACTGCAGTACTAAAGAGTACTAGTTCCGTATCTTACGTGACCATCATCTCCATATGACTGGAGTGATACTTCCATCTTGACAGCACACCCAATACACTATGATTCTCAATATACCCAGAAGAGGCGTACACAGAACCTGTTAAAGCCTTGGACGACCAAAACCAAAGTATATTAATTGTCGCAAGTATTAGCAATGCAAGTCTCAGGTTAAGACCAAATACACCTACCCTGATTCGGACATCCATAGACACATAGTCATACTACCAGGGGAATTCTGAGGGGTCTATCCAGAGCAAAGCTGTTTCCGTACCATCGGTAAACACAACCTCCTATCACACTTGCATGAGTATCCAATACCCAAATATATGAGAACTATGCCGTTATGCTCCCATAACACGCACAAGTGCAATACTAGTCTATTCCGCATTATCGATGTCCAGTCTCGATAATACTACGACTAGGGTGTTTTAATGATTAAACATTAGTGGATTAATACTGTCTCATATCTTATTAATCCGGTACTAATCATATGGACTTTTATCATTTATGTATCTTGGTAATCCAATTACAAATGATAAAAGAGCAATTTCCTTGTTACATAGTTAATTTGTACAACAACACCATGTTCTGTACAAATAGTGATGCTATGGGTCATAATTGTCCAACAATCTCCAACTTGGACTATAGCCAATCACTTAAGTGTCCTACACTTGAACTATGTACGATTCGCTCAAAATTCTGTTGAGAAACAGCTTTCGTTAGCGGATTTGCAATGTTATCATCTGATGCGATTTATTCGATCATCACATCGCCACTATGTACGATCCGAATGAATCAGATGAATAGTTGAAGTATATACTTGGATCGTTGATGAGACTATTAATTCTTTAGCTGGTGCTGTAGCCTAGCTCAGTTGCTAACAGAACTAATCCTAATCTTATTAGGATTATATAGATCCAAAGTGCTTCTATTGCTGCCTCAGTTGAAGTAATATTCCGCTTTTGTTGTTTATTCGGCAACAATATCTTGCTAGGAATATTTCCAGCTCACTGTTCCGTTATTCAAACTATATAGTACCTTTATTACGACTTATATTCATTTTTATCAGTTAGGAAACATGCAACAGTGAACCCAGTCACTTCAAGTTCTCCTTCTCCATAGCTTAAGAAAGCATCCTTAGTTCATCTAAGATACTTAAGGATATTCTTAACATCAATCCAGTGACCATCACTTGGATTGGCCTGATTGTGACTCCATATGCTCAAAACATATGAGACACCAGGTCGCGTACATTTACTTTAATGTACGAGTTCTCGGAGAGTGCCTGTTGGGAGTTGTATGCCCGACAAACAAATATGTTCGAAACATGATTGATTAATAAATTTGTGATTCTATTTTATTCCATGTATGCATTTTGATTTGCTTTATAAAATTCATGAAAATTCCGTGATTATTTATGTAGCTTTAAATTAAACATATATGTGTATGTAAAATGTTACATGCATATATGCATGGATAAAATTTAAAGAGTAATAATCAAAATTTGTCCATGACTATGATTTGAAGTTGAGAATCTTCAAATCCAAAGTCATAAATACAGTTCATTCCATTATGAATGGTATAGTTCTATCCAGACTATATTATGTAGAGACATAGAAATGAATGTGTTTTATATAATAACATTATATTGGACATGACCAGATAAAATTGAAAAGTTCTAATAATTTCCGTTAAATAAATAACATCAATTTTATCATAATGATGGTCATATATGTGATGATCTTAATTCATTGTATTTAGCAGACTCCTATATCATATTAATTTATTCTTTAATTTACTCGGTATGGTTTTGTATTTATTACATTTCGTAAACCTTGTATTTTGGGAATGAGTTGAATGAATAGCTGGGAATGCTAACCTGATATAATGAAATCCGTTCATAAGATTCTCTTGTTTGTTAGTTCAGGACCTGAACGATTAGCGCGCAAATTCATAAAAGTTTTGAATTAATTGTTCACTTGAGAACTAATGGAAGTCAAGGATAAAGATGTAATTGGGGAGGTTAACGGATATTTTATACCTATCTCATTTACGAATCTGTTATGGAGGATCATTGCATAGGTAATGACTATATCAATGGACGAATACTTTGAGTAATTAATTCTATAATTCTGAGAGTGCAATTCTGGGTATTTAATGGAGTTACTCCAGAATTAATAATTTTGTTTGATTAATAAAAGAGTTTATAATTAATCGACGGAATTATTGGAGCTTAGAATTATAGGTCCATCGGTCCCCTCGTCGTATTCTATCATTGTTCGAACGATTATAATTGCGAAGAAAAATAGTTGAGAATTATTTAAAATAATTATGAATTATTTTACACTCTAATTATTCCATATAGCTTTTGTTTGGAAATTATGACAAATGTTGTCTTAATATATTTATTAATAGATAATGTATCTATTTTAATTTATGAAAATTAATATTTAATTAATTTGATTAATTAAATTTTAATTCAATAAGATAATATTTCAAAAGTTGAAATTTTGGAAATTATTTTTTAATGAATTATCTTTGATAAATTATGGGATAAATATTAAAGAATTTTATTTTGATTTTTTGAAAATCAAAATTAATAAAATCCTTAATGGATTTACTTGAGATTTTTTATAAATCAAAAGAAATCCTAAAAACGAAAAAGATTGATCCATGAGATAAGAATTCGATTTTGATCAAAAGTTGATCAAATAGAAATCTAATACAACAAGAAAAAAACGTGAGCTAGATAAATTGATTGGAAGCCACTGTTGATAAAGATCAACAATTAAAAGGATACTACAACAACAAATACAGTGGCTGAAGAGAGAAAATAAAGAAAAAATAGTTCTATTTTATTTTTTCTTAAGTTTGATTTTGAGAAAACCAAAAGGAAACACCATCCAGGATTCGTCTCATGTGCTGAGTACACGGATCCTTAATAAATTAGAGTATTCTTCGTAATTACTTTCACGCCCACACGTGTCGTTGGATGTGAGTAGATAGACGAGGAAGATCGTGGTTCAAAGAATCGATTTACAAAGATATTCAGATCTGTAGGTATATTTTCTTACTTGAGTTCTAAAAAATTTTATTATTATTATACTAGAAAATACAGATGCGGTTTTGATTGTTCATGTATGAAAAAATAAATTTTTTTTCCTGTTACCAAAACACGATTTCCGCTGCGCATGAACTCTGAAAACCAACAAATGGTATCATGAGCGGTCGTATTTATTCTAGTATATTAATAAGAATGATTTTCAGAGTAAAAGAGTAGGCTATGCATTTTTATGAATTATCATGTGATGGTGAATGTATGAATATTAATCGTTAATTGTATGGTTGACCTTGGGTTAGGATTTTAATTTTTTTTTGCTTTATATATTGGATATGTAAACCCAAAAAATTAGAATTATCATCTGATGCGATTTATTCGATCATCACATCGCCACTATGTACGATCCGAATGAATCAGATGAATAGTTGAAGTATATACTTGGATCGTTGATGAGACTATTAATTCTTTAGCTGGTGCTGTAGCCTAGCTCAGTTGCTAACAGAACTAATCCTAATCTTATTAGGATTATATAGATCCAAAGTGCTTCTATTGCTGCCTCAGCTGAAGTAATATTCCGCTTTTGTTGTTTATTCGGCAACAATATCTTGCTAGGAATATTTCCAGCTCACTGTTCCGTTATTCAAACTATATAGTACCTTTATTACGACTTATATTCATTTTTATCAGTTAGGAAACATGCAACAGTGAACCCAGTCACTTCAAGTTCTCCTTCTCCATAGCTTAAGAAAGCATCCTTAGTTCATCTAAGATACTTAAGGATATTCTTAACATCAATCCAGTGACCATCACTTGGATTGGCCTGATTGTGACTCCATATGCTCAAAACATATGAGACACCAGGTCGCGTACATTTACTTTAATGTACGAGTTCTCGGAGAGTGCCTGTTGGGAGTTGTATGCCCGACAAACAAATATGTTCGAAACATGATTGATTAATAAATTTGTGATTCTATTTTATTCCATGTATGCATTTTGATTTGCTTTATAAAATTCATGAAAATTCCGTGATTATTTATGTAGCTTTAAATTAAACATATATGTGTATGTAAAATGTTACATGCATATATGCATGGATAAAATTTAAAGAGTAATAATCAAAATTTGTCCATGACTATGATTTGAAGTTGGGAATCTTCAAATCCAAAGTCATAAATACAGTTCATTCCATTATGAATGGTATAGTTCTATCCAGACTATATTATGTAGAGACATAGAAATGAATGTGTTTTATATAATAACATTATATTGGACATGACCAGATAAAATTGAAAAGTTCTAATAATTTCCGTTAAATAAATAACATCAATTTTATCATAATGATGGTCATATATGTGATGATCTTAATTCATTGTATTTAGCAGACTCCTATATCATATTAATTTATTCTTTAATTTACTCGGTATGGTTTTGTATTTATTACATTTCGTAAACCTTGTATTTTGGGAATGAATTGAATGAATAGCTGGGAATGCTAACCTGATATAATGAAATCCGTTCATAAGATTCTCTTGTTTGTTAGTTCAAGACCTGAACGATTAGCGCGCAAATTCATAAAAGTTATGAATTAATTGTTCACCTGAGAACTAATGGAAGTCAAGGATAAAGATGTAATTGGGGAGGTTAACGGATATTTTATACCTAGCTCATTTACGAATCTGTTATGGAGGATCATTGCATAGGTAATGACTATATCAATGGACGAATACTTTGAGTAATTAATTCTATAATTCTGAGAGTGCAATTATGGGTATTTAGTGGAGTTACTCTAGAATTAATAATTTCGTTTGATTAATAAAAGAGTTTATAATTAATCGACGGAATTATTGGAGCTTAGAATTATAGGTCCATCGGTCCCCTCGTCGTCTTCTATCACTGTTCGAACGATTATAATTGCGAAGAAAAATAGTTGAGAATTATTTAAAATAATTATGAATTATTTTACACTCTAATTATTCCATATAGCTCTTGTTTGGAAATTATGACAAATGTTGTCTTAATATATTTATTAATAGATAATGTATCTATTTTAATTTATGAAAATTAATATTTAATTAATTTGATTAATTAAATTTTAATTCAATAAGATAATATTTCAAAAGTTGAAATTTTGGAATTATTTTTTAATGAATTATCTTTGATAAATTATGGGATAAATATTAAAGAATTTTATTTTGATTTTTTGAAAATCAAAATTAATAAAATCCTTAATGGATTTACTTGAGATTTTTTATAAATCAAAAGAAATCCTAAAAACGAAAAAGATTGATCCATGAGATAAGAATTCTATTTTGATCAAAAGTTGATCAAATAGAAATCTAATACAACAAGAAAAAAAACGTGAGCTAGATAAATTGATTCGAAGCCACTGTTGATAAAGATCAACAATTAAAAGGATACTACAACAACAAAAACAGTGGCTGAAGAGAAAAATAAAGAAAAAATAGTTTACTTTTATTTTTTCTTAAGTTTGATTTTGAGAAAATCAAATGGAAACACCATCCAGGATTCGTCTCATGTGCTGAGTACACGGATCCTTAATAAATTAGAGTATTCTTCGTAATTACTTTCACGCCCCCCGTGAGTTGGAGGTGGTAGATAGACGAGGAAGATCGTGGTTCAAAGAATCGATTTACAAAGATATTCAGATCTGCAGGTATATTTTCTTACTTAGTTCTAATTAATTTTATTATTATATTACTAAAAATACGGATCCGGTTTTGATTGTTCATGTATGAAAAAAAAATTTTTTTTTCCTGTTACCAAAACACGATTTCCGCTACGCATGAACTCTGAAACCAACAGTGCACAACTTTTGATCTATCCCAGTAGATCCTTATTCCTAGAATAAAGGTTGTTACTCCAAGTATTCTACAGAGAATTTTCTAAAGCCAAGTTATCACCGATTGCATTATGGGAATATCATTGCAAGAATGATATATCATCATTTATAAGACAATCATTATCAGTGCGCTCCCACTAACCTCCTTATATACACAAGAACATTCTGTTTTGAATAAATCATATACCATTATGATTACATCAAAACACTGGTTCAAGAACATAGCTTGCTTCAATCCATAAATATTTGATAAACTTTCAAACCTTGCTTGCTCGTTTTGGTATGAAAAAACCATCAGGATGTTATAAACACCTCCAAAAGGTTTTCCATTTAAGGAAAGCGATTTGACGTTCAGCTGCCATATTCATAAATGAAACATGCAGCTAACGATACCTTTTTCGCTAACAAGCCTAGCTTTGTACGTTGGTATGTGTTTTGTTTCTATAATATGTCCCAAACAAAGATTAAGCATGTGAAATACTATAAAGAATATATATTTAAACATGAAGTATGGCGGAATCATACTTACAATGCCTTGTGATGAAGTAAGAAGATCAAATGGTAGAAGCTCCAAGTGGTGGAGGATTCGGCCAAGAGGAGGAAGAAGACTTGAAGCTCCAAGCTTTTGTATTCCAAGCTCTTTGATGGTTTCCCTATCACCTCTTTTGATCCCTTGCTTGTGCTAGCAAAATGGAGAAGTGGAAGATCAAATCTTCCTTGCCCTTGTCAATGGAGCTCTCGGGCAATTTGAGAGAGAAGAGAGAATTTTGTGAAAGGTCTTGATTAATTATCTTTGTATTACCAAAAATCAATTTATATTTATGTTATAATTTATTAAATTAATAATAAATCTATGACATAAACCATGCAATGGCTTAGAGTGTCAAACACTCAAACTCCATGCAATGCCTTTGAGTGAAATGCACACTATCACCATGCAATGCCTTAGAGTGTTTTGTACACTATTAACATGCAATGCCATATCAATGACAAGTGTCATGTGGGCCCCACACGTTTCCCAATGAAAGTGGGCCCACGTCCACTCACGCGTTCGGGTTCGATATTTCCGAAATACTGAGCTAGCGTCGCGACGTTAATTAAATCGGATTTAAATAAATAATCGCTCCTAGCGAAATTATTATTTACGTCGCTTACGAATTAATTCTAAATTAACTCGTACGCCCGAATTAAAAATCTAATTTTAATTTCGCGTCGAAATCGAATTTCGATTATTATATCGAATATAATATTATATCGATTAATTCCAAATTACCGTTCTCTCTCTCTAAATAAGGCACTTTATCCGAGATAAAGTTTCTCCGCAATTAATCCAAGATTAATTAAGTTCGAATCAATATCATAGGTGAATCTTCAGGAAGCGACCCAAGAGATCTCCGGATATTTTGGCAGTAAATACGGTCGTCGGATAATCCGAACACGTACGTACCTCGTACTACGTCTTTACCGATTTACAAGACAAGGTTGGCTTCTAGCAAAGCGCCATGCCTACCCAATTCTCCAGAAAATATCTTATAGGAATATAAGATCTGTATCAGGCGTAGTATACCGTAGTATTGCGTACATCGATCCAGTATCGGATGGTCACATGCTAGGCCTGGGGCTGGAGATGTGTCTGCCCCGTACGAAACATATATCGGACATCAAGCAACTAGTCTCTTTAAATCGGACAATCCTGACCTTGTCATATTGTCCCGACGGTTGCAACCTTTTATAGAGTACTAGTTCTGTGTCCTGCGTGATCATCACCTCCATATGTCTGAAGCGATACTTCCATCTTGACATCACATCCAGTACACTACGATTCTCGATAAACCCAGAGAGTGTACACAGAACCGGTTAAGGTCCCCAACCACCAAAACTAAAGTTTACCGATTGTCGCAAGTACTAGCGATGTAAGTCTCAGGTTAAGACCATATACACCTACCCTGATGCGGCCTCCCATAGACACGCAGACATACTACCAATGGGATTCCGCGGGGTCTATCCAGAGCGAAGCTGTTTTCCGTACCATCGGTAAAACACAACCTCCTATCGCACTTGCATAAGTATCCAATACTTAATATATGAGAACTATGCCGTCGTGCCCTCACAACGTGCACAAGCGCAATACTAGTCTATTCCGCATTATCGATGTCCAGTCTCGATAATACTACGACTAGGGATATTTAATGATTAAACCTTTGGGACTGATACTGTCTCATATCATTCTCAGTCCAGGTACTAATCATATGGACTTTCGCCATTTATAAGTCAAAGTAAATAATATTACAAAACGGCAAAAGGCAATTTCATTATCACATAGTTAATTTTGTACAATAATACAATATCATTTACAAACAGTGACGCTATGGGACATAATGTCTAACAATCTCCCACTTGGCCTATAGCCAGTCACTCAAGCATCTAATACCCGAACTATGTATGTGTCGTTCAAAAACTTGCTGTAGAACAGCTTTCGTCAGCAGCGATCTGCAATGTTGTCATCTGATGTGACCTTCTCGACTTTTACATCGCCACGATTATAATCTCCCGAATCAGATGATAACGTCGAAGACACATGCTTGGACCGTTGATGAGACCTTGGTTCCTTAGCCTGTGCTATAGCCCCGTTATTGTCACAATACAATGGAACGGGCTCAGCTGCTAACGGAACTACTCCTAATCCGATTAGGAACTTTCGGATCCAAACTGCCTCCTTTGCTGCTTCAGATGCAGCGATGTACTACTCCGCTTCTGTTGTTGAATCGGCAACAGTATCTTGCTTGGAAGATTTCCAGCTCACTGCTCCGTTATTCAAGCAAAAAATGTACCCGGATTGCGACTTGTAGTCATCCTTGTCGGTTTGGAAACTTGCATCGGTATACCCAGATACCGCAAGTTCTCCACCTCCATAAATTAAGAAAGCATCCTTAGTTCGTTTAAGATACTTAAGGATATTCTTAACTGCTATCCAGTGACCTTCACCTGGATCGGCCTGATAGCGACTGCACATGCTCAAAGCATATGAGACATCAGGTCGTGTACATATCATGGCATACATGATCGATCCGACTGCCGAGGCGAACGGTATCCGACTCATGTGGTCTCTCTCTTCCTGAGTCTTAGGACACATGTCCTTAGACAGAGAGGTACCTCGTACCATTGGAACCAATCCCCTCTTGGATTGTTCCATGTTGAATCTCTTCAACACTTTATCAATGTATGTACTCTGGGAGAGTCCAAGCAGCTTTCTAGATCTATCCCTGTAGATCTTTATTCCAAGAATAAAGGCTGCTTCTCCCAGATCTTTCATGGAGAATTTTAATGAAAGCCAAGCTTTCACCGACGTTAGCATGGGAATGTCATTGCCTATAAGCAATACGTCGTCGACATAAAGGACAATAAAAGTAAGTGCTCTCCCACTAACCTTCTTGTATACACAAGGGTCATCTGCGTTTTGCACGAAATCATATTCCTTTATGATCTCATCAAAACGCTGATTCCATGACCGTGATGCTTGCTTCAATCCATAAATGGATCGATTTAACTTGCAAACCTTGTTTGCAAGTCTAGGTACGATAAAACCGTCAGGCTGTTGCATATAAACATCCTCCAAAAGGTTTCCGTTAAGGAAAGCGGTTTTAACGTCCATCTGCCATATCTCGAAGTCGAAATATGCAGCTATTGCAAGCATTATCCGAATGGATTTAATCATGGCAACGGGTGAGAAGGTTTCGTCATAATCAATACCATATTGTTGACGATACCCCTTTGCTACAAGCCTAGCCTTGTACGTTTGTACGTTGCCATCCATGTCGGTCTTCTTCTTGAAGATCCATCTGCATCCAATAGGCTTTACGCCTTCTGGTGCATCAACCAGTGTCCAAACTTGGTTGGCGTACATGGAATCCATCTCGGACTTCATGGCTTCTTGCCATAAAGCGGAATCGATATTTTGTATCGCTTCCTCATACGTAGCCGGCTCATTATCCTCAATAAGATTAATATCTATATGAGGTGAGATCAGGAACCCATACCTCTCAGGTACTGTTCTGACTCTCTCCGACCTACGCGGTCCTTGTGTATGTGAATTTGTGGTACAGACTCATCCCGGACGGTCTGTTCTTGTTCCGTCGTTGATTCATTGCCAGGAACAGTATCACTACGATCTTCATCGAGTTCTACTTTCCTCCCACTTACCACTGCATTTATAAAATCCTTCTCTTCTCAAGGAAAAATGCTGTAGAGCAACAAATACTTTGTTCTCTTGTGGGTGATAGAAGTAATATCCTTTGGTTTCCCTAGGATATCCAACGAAAAGGCATTTATCAGATTTGGGTTCAAGTTTGGTACCTTCCAAACGTTTAACATATGCCCAGCATCCCCAAATCTTCAGGAAAGAGAAACCGGTTTCCTTCCTGTCCATATCTCATATGGAGTCTGTTCAACAGACTTCGACGACGGTACCTTATTCAAAATAAGTATCACTGTTTAATTTTAATGCGTATCCCCAGAAGGATATTGGTAGCTCAGTGCGACTCATCATTGACCTCACCATGTCCAACAAGGTGCGGTTTCTCCCGTTCGGACACACCGTTTAATTGCGGTGTTCCAGGAGGAGTCCACTGTGAAAGAATACCATATCTTTCAAGTAATCTTGAAACTCATAACTTAAGTATTCGCCACCACGGTCTGACCGTAATGTCTTAATATTCTTCCCTGTTTCTCCCTTCGTTTCTCCACTTCGTGTCGAAACTCTTTGAATTTCTCAAAAGTTTCCGACTTGTGTCTCATAAGATACACATAACCGTAACGAGATGCATCATCTGTAAAGGTTACGAAGTAGTGAAATCCACCTCTAGCCTGGCTAGACATGGGCCCGCATACGTCAGTATGAACGAGAGCTAACAGTTCTGTGGCACGTTCACCTTTACCGCTAAAAGGTGATTTAGGCATTTTGCCTAAAAGACAAGATTCGCAGACGTCATATGAATTGGGATCAAATTCGTCCAAGTACCCACTCTTTGAAAGTGTGGATATGCGAGTCTTGTTGATGTGTCCTAGACGACAATGCCACATATAAGCTTCATCTTTTAGATTACTCCTTTTGAGCCTTTTGTTTGTCATTTTAGGAGATTCATTTATATTCAAAATATAAAACCGTATTTGCAACAGCTGTGCAAATTTTCTGCATCATTTTTATATAAATAACACCCTGTGTTCCTGAATACAAAAGTGTAACCCTGCTGGGTTAACAAGGATACAGATATAATATTCCTAGTTAAACTAGGAACAAAATAACAGTTCAAAAGTTTAAGTTCATGCCCTGAGGGCAGTACTAAAACAAAAGTCCCTACGGCCAAAACAGCAACTGGTGTTCCGTTTCCGACCCGTAGATCCATCTCCCCTGATGCCAGCACCCTGCTATCATGCAGATCCTGCACATCAGTACAAATATGAGCACCACAACCAGAATCAAAAATCCAATTTTTAAAACTAGAAGTATTCATATTTATCTCAATAACAAACATACCAGAGGCAATGGCCTTGCCAGCCTTGATATCCTCCCTCTGCACAATGCTCATTCGGCAGTCACGTTTCCAGTGACCCCTCTTGCCGCAGTTGAGGCAGATGTCGCGAGATTTGTCCTTTGGCTTCCTAGAAGCCACTGTCAACTTGCCTTTACCCTTCTTCTTGAACTTCTTCTTCCTTGCACCTCCAATTGCCTTGGGGCCACCCTTTGGCGCATGAGAGGTCAATGCTAAATGCGCCTCGCGCTTGCTCCCCTTTAGGAGTTCCCTTTCGGACTCCTTCAGCACAGACAACAACTCTCCAAGAGTGTCGTCAGTATCCATCAACTTGTAGTTGACTATGATTTGTTTCCAAGTATCAGGAAGTGACTGCAAGATCATATCTATAGTCAGATCAGCCTCCAAGACTATTCCCATATTGGCCAACTCATCAATATCGGCAATCATTTGAGCCCCGTGGGCTTCAACTGATGCGCCATCTGTCATCCGGGAGCGGAAGAGTTTCCTTACTAGCTCGTACCT
Organism: Zanthoxylum bungeanum; assembly: GCA_019454045.1. NCBI lineage: Eukaryota > Viridiplantae > Streptophyta > Magnoliopsida > Sapindales > Rutaceae > Zanthoxylum > Zanthoxylum bungeanum. The sequence goes on along the minus strand of SKCR01051794.1, from coordinate 11,383 downwards.
CTTCATCCGCTTATTGGTGCGGTGAAGATCACGCAATCTTGCCATCATGTTATAGGGATCCAAGTCCCTATTCTGGCGTCTGAAATGCTGAGTCATTGCAGCTAGCATAACTGACTGAGCTTGGTCACAATCATCACTATGAGTTTTCCATAACTCTAGCTCCAGTGGCTCAGTGGGTTTAGGCGGGAGAGGTCTCTGAATAGTATACAGTATCCTCTCAGCCCCAAGCACTATCTTGAGGTTCATTTCCCAGTCGGCAAAGTTTGTCCCTTTGAAGACATTATCGCCCATGATTATGTCGCGGATATTACCTTTGCCAGTCATCTTGACAACTATAGTCCAACTATAAAGTCAACGATGTTATGGGTACAGTCAAACTGTTACATATAAAAATAACAATATATTAGTCCAACTAATTATTTAAAATATTGACGAAATAATTTTGAAAGACGCGTAAGGCTAAATATCTGAATGAAATTGCAAATTCAATAATAGCCTCCCACTATTTTCTTCAAGTTTCTAACCCTCTGTAGAGAACTCGGGAAATCGAATTTCCTAGTGGGCTAGGATCCCGTTAAATAACACACAACCTTGACTTTGGCCAATAAAATTGTATGCTATTTAACATAGGTAGATCTCCATGATCAATTGGATCTCATCCAATTCCTAGATCCGTTAGGTGGACATCCAAGTCCGAAACATATGTATAATGTAATGTATCTAATACATTTTCCTAACCATATCCTCTGAATCAACTAGGCCTTGGCTTTGGCCAAAAACAAACCTAATGATTCCAGTTAAGCGGGACCCATTGACAAGGAAAGTTTCGTAATCAATGTCGTTGGACAAAAAGTGATCTTGACTTTGGCCATAAAAATCACGATTTGGACAAGACACCGATATGCAACAAAACTCTCATGATTCAACAACATCCTTGATTGACAAAGGTCTTGACTTTGGTCAAAACAAACCAATGCCAACTTCGGATCTTGAACAAGAACCATTCAATGGAAGGATATTCGCTTAATATAAATTGAGGGATTTTCGCGTAATTGGCAACCAATTTATTTATCTTTGTTAGGTCTCATCATCATACACCCTTAAGCATGCTTCTAAAACATCATAAAGCGCGTAAAGTAAATTAATAGTGATATGCGGATGGATATATAAACAACTTGTTCCTAGAACAAATCACTCCCTTTCCTCTCCCCGCTAGCACTATTCTACTTCTACCCAATTACATAATACAATAAGAGAAACCTCATTTACATTGAGGGGAATTAGGTGAGAAGAGAATACAAAGAGATAAAGAGATAAGGCTGGACACGCAGGTCCAATTTATAAATTCCAAATTTACAATAATTTCTAAAATTACCCTTTCCCTTCTAATATCCATCCGATATACACTATTCATTCATCACATACATATATATTCAAACAAGACATGCTTTTACAACCAATCTAATCCAATTAATTAGTCTTTGTTAAAGTGATCATCCAATGTTCAAACAACGGTTTGATTTTGCGCGAGTCCAACTCGATTGAGAATAAGTACACAAGGTACGAATTCGCGAATTATATCGAACTACTTATTAAATCTAATTTAATTCGTATTCAATACTAATTCAATTATTTAATTCCAAATTAAATGTTTACACTTTAATGTGCTTTAAAGACTTAGATTCTAAATCCAATTCTATTGGGTCTCAAAGCCCAACTAACATCCAATGTTTAATTTAATTCAAGTCAAATGGGCTTTCAATTGATTTATTAAGGCTTGGGCTTTGGTCAATGTGGGTCATACCCAATTACCAAGCCCAAATAAGGAATCACCCTTAAGTGCCATAAAACCAATTTCAAGCCCATAAGGCCCAATTAAATTATTAAAGCCCATTATATTATATTTGGACTTAATGGAGTGATTTAGGCCCAAATTGGATCCAATCCATTTGGCCCAAATCTACTTGGTCCAACCAAGCCCATTATGCCCAAATACAATATTAAAAGCCCAATAACCAATTAAGCCCATTAATTAAATTTTAATATTCCAAACATTAAATCCAATTAATTAAAGTGTAAATCCAAGATTACATATTAAACCAATATTCCAAAATACCCATTTAATTTATTAATCATGTATTGTTCAAAATAAATGTCCAACATTAATTTTAACAAAAAATCAACTCCTTTACATGTCTTATGTATTCGGCCAAGGTGAGTTTTTGTGTGTCGATTTGTTTTTCAATCCGATTGAATTACTAATCTACGTCCGTACACGTTCTAAGTCATCCAATGATCTTAAACACAAAAAATATCAAACACTCCAAGTAGAATACATTCGGCCAAGGCATGATTTGGGGAAAAATCATCCAATGCATTTTTCATGAAATTGATTCCATATAACATCATGTTATACACATGCAAGCATACTTATTAATCAAATTTCATAAGAACATGCTTATATCAATTTCATCATGCCATTCGGCCAAGGTGAATATATTGGGGAAAAATCATCCAATGCATTTTTCATAAAATTGATTCCATGTAATATCATTCTATATACATGCAAGCATACTTATTCATCAAATTTCACAAGAACATGCTTCAATCAATTTATCACACCCATTCGGCCAAGGTAGAAATTTTGGGGAAAAATCATCCAATGCATTTTTCATAAAATTGATTCCATATAATGTCATTTAACATACATATAAGCATACTCATTCATCATTCAAATTTCACAAGAACATGCTTCAATCAATTTTACCCAAATTTTAACCTAAAGTATTTCATGCTTAAACCTAGCTCAATGATACCATTGTTGGTTTCTATAATATGTCCCAAACAAAGATTAAGCATGTGAAATACTATAAAGAATATATTTAAACATGAAGTATGGCGGAATCATACTTACAATGCCTTGTGATGAAGTAGAAGATCAAATGGTAGAAGCTCCAAGTGGTGGAGATTCGGCCAAGAGGAGGAAGAAGACTTGAAGCTCCAAGCTTTTGTATTCCAAGCTCTTTGATGGTTTCCCTATCACCTCTTTTGATCCCTTGCTTGTGCTAGCAAAAATGGAGAAGTGAAGATCAAATCTTCCTTGCCCTTGTCAATGGAGTTCTCGGCAATTTGAGAGAGAAAGAGAAGTTTTGTGAAAGGTCTTGATTAATTAATCTTTGTATTACCAAAAATCAATTTATATTTATGTTATAATTTATTAAATTAATAATAAATCTATGACATAAACCATGCAATGGCTTAGAGTGTCAAACACTCAAACTCCATGCAAAGCCTTTGAGTGAATGCACACTATCACCATGCAATGCCTTAGAGTGTTTTGTACACTATTACATGCAATGCATATCAATGACAAGTGTCATGTGGGCCCCACACGTTTCCCAATGAAAGTGGGCCCACGTCCACTCACGCGTTCGGGTTCGATATTTCCGAAATACCGAGCTAGCGTCGCGACGTTAATTAAATCGGATTTAAATAAATAATCGCTCCTAGCGAAATTATTATTTACGTCGCTTACGAATTAATTCTAAATTAACTCGTATGCCCGAATTAAAATCTAATTTTAATTTCGCGTCGAAATCGAATTTCGATTATTATATCGAATATAATAATTATATCGATTAATTCCAAATTAATCGTTCTCTCTCTCTAAATAAGGCACTTTATCCGAGATAAAGTTTCTCCGCAATTAATCCAAGATTAATTAAGTTCGAATCAAATATCATAGGTGAATCTTCAGGAAGCGACCCAAGAGATCTCCGGATATTTTGGCAGTAAATACGGTCGTCGGATAATCCGAACACGTACGTACCTCGTACTACGTCTTTACCGATTTACAAGACAAGGTTGGCTTCTAGCAAAGCGCCATGCCTACCCAATTCTCCAGAAATATTCTTATAGGAATATAAGATCTGTATCAGGCGTAGTATACCGTAGTATGCGTACATCGATCCAGTATCGGATGATCACATGCTAGGCCTGGGGCTGGAGATGTGTCTGCCCCCGTACGAAACATATATCGGACATCAAGCAACTAGTCTCTTTAAATCGGACAATCCTGACCTTGTCATATTGTCCCGACGGTTGCAACCTTTTATAGAGTACTAGTTCTGTGTCCTGCGTGATCATCACCTCCATATGTCTGAAGCGATACTTCCATCTTGACATCACATCCAGTACACTACGATTCTCGATAAACCCAGAAGAGGTGTACACAGAACCGGTTAAGGTCCCCAACCACCAAAACTAAAGTTTACCGATTGTCGCAAGTACTAGCGATGTAAGTCTCAGGTTAAGACCATATACACCTACCCTGATGCGGCCTCCCATAGACACGCAGACATACTACCAATGGGATTCCGCGGGGTCTATCCAGAGCGAAGCTGTTTTTCCGTACCATCGGTAAAACACAACCTCCTATCGCACTTGCATAAGTATCCAATACTTAAATATATGAGAACTATGCCGTCGTGCCCTCACAACGTGCACAAGCGCAATACTAGTCTATTCCGCATTATCGATGTCCAGTCTCGATAATACCACGACTAGGGATATTTAATGATTAAACCTTTGGGGACTGATACTGTCTCATATCATTCTCAGTCCAGGTACTAATCATATGGACTTTCGCCATTTATAAGTCAAAGTAAATAATATTACAAAACGGCAAAAGGCAATTTCATTATCACATAGTTAATTTTGTACAATAATACAATATCATTTACAAACAGTGACGCTATGGGACATAATGTCTAACAGTATGTTGCCATCCATGTATGTCTTCCTTGAAGACTCATATTGTACCAATAGGCACAATGCCTTCCGGTACATCAACCAGTGTCCAAACTTGGTTGGTATACATGGAATCCATTTCGGACTACATGGCACTTTGCCATAATAGGAAGTCGATACCTTATATCACTTCCTCATACGTAGTCAGTTCATCTTTCTCAATAATATTGACATCTACTTGAGGTGAGATCAGAAACCCATACCGCCCAGGTTGTTTTCTGACTCTCTCTGACTTACGTGGTTCTTGTGTATTCGAAGATTGTGGTACAGTTTCATCCTTGATGAACTGTTTGTGTTCCATTAAGGAATCGGTGCCTGGAACAGTATTACTCTGATTTTCATCAAGTTTTACTTTCCTCCCACTTACCAATGCATATAGGTATTCCTCTTAGGAAAACCGCATGGAGAGCAACAATTACATTGTTCTCTTGTGAGTTGTATAAGTACTATACTTTGGTTTCCCTAGGATAACCTACAAATTAGGCATTTATCCAATTTGGGTTCGAGTTTGGTATCATCCAAACATATGCCTGGCATACCCAAATCTTCAGGAATGAGAAAACCCGGTTTCTTTCCTGTTCATATCTAATATGAAATCTGTCAAACAAATTTTTATGGAACCTTATTCAAAAAAAAGTCTTGCACTGATTAAGGCATATCCCTTGAAGGAAATGGTAGCTCAGAGCGATTCATGATTAACCTTACTATGTCCAACAAGGTTCGGTTTCTCAGTTCGGACACACCGTCAAATTGAGGTGTTCAGTGAAGAGTCCACATTGAAAGAAAACTATACTCTTTCAAGTAATTGAGAAACTTATTGCTTAAGTATTTTCATCACGGTTCAATCGTGATGTTTTAATACTTTAGCCGATATGTCTGTCTACTTCGTGTCGAAACTCTTTGAATTTATCAACAGTTTTCGATTTATGTTTCACAAGAAACACATAACCATAACGCGATGCCACATCCGTAAAGGTTACGAAGTATTCATATCCACCTCTAGCCTAGCTAGATATGGGCCTACTTACGTCACTATGAACGAGGGCTAACAGATCGATGGCACTTGCACTTTTACCAAGTAAAAGGTGTTTTAGGCACTTTGTCTAATAAACTAGATTCGTAGACATCATTTGATTAGAATCAAATCCGTCCTAGTAACCACTCTTCGAAAGTGTGGATATACGAGTCTTGTTTATGTGTCCCAGACAACAATGCAACAAATGAGTCTCATCTGATTAATTCAGTTTGAGCTATTTGTTTGTCATGTTATACGTTTGAGATTCATTTATATTCAAAATATAAATACTGTTATTCACATCTAATGTGCCTATCTCAATATCATCTTTATAAAATGAAACACTTTAGTGTTCTAGAATAGAAAGGTATACCCGCAACGAGTTATACTCTGATATAGAGATAATGTTTCTAGTCAAACTAGTTACATTTTAACAGTTTCCTAATTTAAGTACACACCCGAAGGGTAGTTCCTAAACTTAGGTTTCTACGGTTAAAACAGCGACTATAGTCCCATTTCTGATTCGTGGATCAATCTCTTCTGAAGCCAGTCTCCTGCTAATCAGCAGATTCTACACATCAGTACATATCTATGTACCACATCTAGTATCAAAAATCCAATTTTGAAACTAATAGTGAACATGTTTATGACAAACATACTTGAAACCGGAGCCTTACCCTGCTTCATTTCCTTAATGTCAGCATTGTCCATACGGTAGTCACGCTTACAGTGACCCCGTTTGCCACAGTTTAGGCAGACATCTTAGGATATGTCCTTTGTCTTCCCAGAAGACTGTGATGATTTTGCCTTTGCCTTTTTTAGAAGCTCTGGCTTTGCCTCCTAGAGCATAGCCTTCAACTCTCCAAGAGTTTACTCTTGGTTCATAATGAACCTGCCCAAGCTTTTGGGTATAGACTATTAGATCAAATCTTTGTAGTCTCGGCCATGTAGGTAATGCCCAACTAACCTAGCTGATCGATGTCAGCAATCATCTGCGACACCTAGTGCTCGACATATGTACCCTCTGACATACGCGAGCGAAAGAGCTTCTTTTGCAATTTGTACTTCTAAGATTTAAGAATAAATCCATGAAGATCTTTAATTTCTTCATCATGGTACAAGGATCTAATTCTTAATTTTGACGACAGAATTAAAGTGTCATTGCGTTAAGCATAAAGGATTGAGCACTAAAGTTATCATCACATGAATATTCCAAATATCATGTTCTACTATTTGCTCAATTCCGGGCTTAGGCCCAAGATGTTACTTTATCAAATAGAATAACTTCTCAGTTCCCATGACTATCCTGAGGTTTTATTCCCAATCTGAAAATCGGAGCCGTTTAAAGACATTTTCTCCGAGGATTATGTTTTAAACGCTAATCTTTCAGTTATCTTGATTGCTATAGTCCAACTATCCAATCAACGATTTTAGGTACTATTGAATATAATGATTACTATAGTCTAACTATATAATCAACTATAATTTAATTACTTAAATTCAAATATATTGATTACTATAATCCAATTATATAATCAACTATAAATTGAAGTAGTTTGAATACAGTCAAACTGTTTAATTTAAAACAACAATTAAATAATAGTCCAACTAATATATTTATGTATTGACGAAAAATTGAAATGAGCGCGTATTGGCAAGTATCTAAACGAAATTGCAAATTTAATACTTGCCTCCCACTATTTTTCGGCGAGCCTCTAACCCTCTGTTGAGTACTCGGGAAACCTTGTTTCCTAGTGGGCAAGAATCCCGTTAAATAACACACAACCTTGACTTTGGCCAACAAGTTGTATGATATTTAACTAAGTAGATCTCTAAGATCAATTGGATCTCATCCAATTTCTAGATCCAGTAGGTGGACATCCAAATCCGAAACATATATCTAATATATGCCAATATATCTGATATATTCCCTAACATTTTTCCTCTAAATCAACTAAGCCTTGGCTTTGGCACAACAAACTTAATGATTCCAGTTAAGCGGGACCCATTAACCATGGAAAGCTTCGTAATCGATGTCGATGGACAAGAAGTGATCTTGACTTTTGCCAACAAATCACAACTTGGACAAGACATGCGATATGGAACAAAGCCTTCATGATTCAAACACATCCGCGATGGACAAAGGTCTTGACTTTGGCCAATAAACCAGTGCCAATCTTGGATCTTGAGAATGAATCATTCAATGGAAGGAAAATGACCGGCGTAAACACACACGTATAACGCAAGCGCACGTATCGTTCAAGTAGTATAAAAATATCGATCCCACGAGGACTTAATTCCTACTGTTGTTATTAATTATTGAATCTATTTATTTACAAATATCTAATTAAATGGAGAATAGAATTGATTGCTTGATTGATTTGGTTGATTGTAGATTTGCTAAATAAATAAATAAAAAGATAAAAGAAAATACTAAGGAAAATAACAAAAGATACAAAGATCTAGGGTTGTGATTTCTTTTAATATCATTTTAAAGATGAAATGGTTATCTTAAAGTTGGTAATATATTGATTTATTAACCTGGAACACTAAATTATGTGTAAGCCTCTGTCGATGGTCAGACACAAATACCCAGTTTAACCCAATTGAACCATATGTCTATGATAACCAAATTATCTGGATTCATTAAGTTTAAGTTCCAATTATGGCTACCCCCGCCCGACAGGTATATTCCTATCCTGTAAGGCTATTAAAGGGTTATCTATCCTCAAGGAAGATCGTGGGCTATTAAGTCTAAGGCTGAAACCTAAAATCCCTATGTCTAGTTCATTTTAGATTTACCATATCAATCTTATTGGTGATCAGACAACAAGAAGCATTAAGCTTAAGACTTAATAAATAAACCTTTAAATTACCCAACTATAAAATAATCCCTTATAAACCGGTGATATTAAAAGTCATCACAACCTCAGAAAACTAACACATAATTAGGACTAGTAAATTCATAAAAGTAAAAGTCATAAAGTAAAAATGCTGAAAAGTAAAATACAATAAAATAAAATGCTAAGGTAAAAGGAATTACTTTTACTACTACTAATTTAGATATCTCCCATAAAATAATATATAAACTTGTGATAAATTAACCAACCGACCAGTCTGGCGGTATCCTGATTAAGTCAAATTAAGTCCAACCAGCCATTAAGGCGGAACCAAAAATAAATTTACCAACCGACCAGTCTGGCGGTATCCGTGATTAGTCAGGTTTAAACCAGATTAAAATTAAATTACCAACCGACCAATATAGCGGTATCCCTTATTAAGTCAATATTTTAAATAGTTAATATATTATTTTTAAGGGAGATTAATCTAAATAGCAATAGTAGAAGAATTACCTTTCACCCTAGCTGAAAAAGTTACTTCAACATGGTGAATAGTAAAAACTGTAAAAAGTAAAAAGTAAAAATTAAATTACTATTATTACAAAAAGTAATTAAATTATTTACAAAACTAAAAATAAAAAAAAACTAAAAAAAATAAAAATAAAAATTCTAGAGAGAGAAATTCTCTCTAGAGAAAGAAATCAAGAGAGAGAAAGGTGTGTATAAAATTCTGAAATTCGCGCAGTATTTATAGAAATTTTTGTCACTGTTCGGGCGTCGCGACTCCAAGGATCTCAGCGTCGCGACGCTGGATTTGTCGACGTGGCACGCTGAGGAGACGACACGTAGCAAGGCGGCTGACTGTTCACGCGACACGTGTCAAGGCGGCTAAGACTCAATGATTGTGATGACGTCATTGATGACGTCATGCTGACGCGGCGACGACGTGGCGCTGACGTGGCGTGGCGGCTGACTGTTCACCTGTCGGCACAATAGGATTGCGACACGTGGCGACACGTGGCATGTTCTGATTGGCTGATGCTGACGTGGCATGTTGACTCGGTTGACCTGCTGACGTGGACGATGATGTGGCATGACACGTGGCAATGTTGACTTATTGACCGATGATGTGGCTGATGACGAGGCGACACGTGTCAAGTCTGAGTGTCGGCAGCATATGATGATGACACGTGGCACGGCGCATTTTAGCATATCGGCTGTGATGGTGACACGTGGCACGGCGCATTTTAGCAAAGTCAAAACTTCTTCAAATGGTTGACCGTTGACCAGGCGCATGTTAGCAGATTCGGCTCACTCTGGGCGTCGCGGCGCGCAGTGTTCCAGCGTCGCGACGCGCAAAAGATGAAAATATCCCTGTTGACGCATTTTTGTCTGGTTTTGCCCCAAATTGCCTCCAGTGCTGTCCAAACTTTATTTATCTGCAAAATAACAATAAAACACATCAAAACGTTCACAAAACTCAAGAAACTATACAAAATATTAAGTTAAATGAGTGGGAAATAGTGATATAAATACCACTCATCAAAAAACGCTTAATATATGTTGAGGGTTTTTCGTGTAATTGGCAACCAATTAATTATCTTTGATTAGGTCTCATCATACACCCTTAAGCATGCATTCTAAAAGCATATTAAGGCACGATAAATAAATTAATAATGATATGCGGATGGATATTTAAAACAACTTGTTCCTAGAACAAATCTCTCCATTTCCTCTCTCAAACTAGCACAAATCTTACTTCTACCCAATACGTAACACTTCTAAAGAAACCTCATTTACATTGAGGGGAATAGGTGAGAAGAGAAATACAAAGAGTCAAGAGGTAATAGGCTGGACACGCAGGTCCAATTTAATAAATTCTAAATTTATTACAACAATTTCCAAAATTTCCCTCACTCATCTAATATCCATATGATATACATTATTCATACATCACATCCATGTATTCACACAAAACGTGTTATCAATCAATCTAATCCAATTAATTAATCTGAAATTAATGACCATCCAATGTTCAAACAACGATTTGATTTGCGCGAGTCCAACTCGTTTTAAGAATAAGTATTCAAAGTACGAATTCTTGAATTATATCAAACTACAACATTAAATCCAATTTAATTTATATTCAATACTAATTCTTTATTTAATTCCAAATTAAATAATTACACTTTATTAATGACCCTTTGCGACTTAGATTCTAAATCTAATCATTACGGGTCTTAAAGCCCAATTAACATGCAATGTCATTTTAATTAAAGTCCAATGGGCTTTCAATTAATTTATAAGGCATGGACTTGGGCAACTGTAGGACACAGAAACTGGGCGACGCAAAGCTGTTCTAGACTCAGGGCCCGGTTGGGAGTACGGAGTAGCCCGCGGGGGACTAAACCGGAGAATAATGGAGTCGCCACCCGGTGTGAACCGGGAAAATGATTTAAGGCCGCACTCACCCCTTGCAAGGGAAGACCTCAAACCGTTGGGTTCGGAATGGTCCCTTACTTATGTCACTTGTAATAAATGGATTTGTGCAATTTTAACCAAGTCTACTCAACATACATATTGGCCAAAACAACCTAGTCTAATTTGCATTTATAAAGATAAATCCTATATCTTAGTTTGTATGCTTCGAAAGTAAATTCTCATAACATAAAATAAACATGTGGCCCAGGAACTCGACCATTTTCAATGTAGTACCTCG
>SKCR01051793.1:0-37956 GCA_019454045.1 Zanthoxylum bungeanum | reverse complement strand
ATACCCATATCGCGAATGATCATTGATAAAGGTAATGAAGTAGGAGAATCCACCTCTAGCGGTGACTGACATTGGTATGCAAACATCAGAGTGTATGAATTCTAATGTCTCTGATGCACACTATTCTTTACCTTTGAAGGGTAATTTGGTCATTTTATCAAGTAACAAGACTCACAAGTTCCATAAGGTTTATATTTGAAGGGTTTGAAATACCCATCCTTACGTAGCTTAGTCAATCTTGTTTCATTGATATGACCTAAGCGACTGTGCCATAGAAGTGATTCATTGAGATTATTCGAGTTAACGTTGTATATATTAGAGGTTGAACATTCTTTGTTAGTTTGTAAGACATAGATACCATTATTCAAAATACCATCTCCATATTTTATTTCATTGAAATAAATAGAACATTCATTACAACTTATTAGGCATGAAAAGCCTTTATTACATAAAGAAGTGTAAGTGTCATAGACATGCCACGGGATCTCTAAGCGTGATTCGTTTGTGAATAAAAATAAAAAATAAGTTGGGGAGGACTTACATTGATCGGTTGAGTTCAACACTTCCATGGATGTTGAAGCTTCAAAGCTCTCCTTGTGGTTCCAAACTCATGGGTGAGTATCCCTATCACCATCTTTTTGACTCCCTTATGTGTTAGCAAGAACAAATGGAACAAATTTTATCTCCCTATGAGAAACAAATTTGCCCAAGAGAGAGAGGGGTAGCAATCGGCCAAGTTCTTTTGGCCTATGTTTCCAAAACAGAGGCTAATTGCCTCTCGGCCAAAATAAGCAAGCCAATTCGGCCCTGCTACAAAGTCAAGTGAGCCAATTCCATCTTTTTTATTTCCAAAGGCAGAGGCCATTTTTTAAAAGGAAAAAGTAAAGCCACCTTTTTAGAAGTCAAAGACCATTTTGACGTATGTTGAAAAGAAAAAAATCAATTAATTCTTTTTATTCTTTTCATCCTAAAAGGCGTACGAGGCCATTTAAAAAACAATCGGCCAATGAACCTTTTAAAGGCCATTCGGCCAAAATCAAATACAGGTCAATTCGGCCTAAATGAGCTTCTGTCTCTCATTCGGCCATGGAGAGAGAAATATCAATTTCCAAAATTAAATATTTATTGAGTGTTTTACAAGACTCCACCAAAACCCATCACTCATATCTATCACCAAAATGACTTATGATGTAAGTGAAGTGGGCCCCACTTTAAATTCAAAATTTAAGTGGGCTTGCTCAACACACTTCGGACTCGGTTTCGTTTAATCCGATTAAACGAATTTTCGTCGCGATATAATTAAATCCAATTTAATTAAATAATAATACCCAGTAAAATTATTACGAAAATTGCTCGTGAATTAATTCCAAATTAATTCGTTCGCTAAAATTAAAATCCAATTTAATTTCCCATTGAAATCCAATTTCAATTAATATATTTAATATATTATTTAGCCCAATTAAATAAATTAAATAGTAAAATCTAATTTAACTATTAAATTTATTTTACCGATTAATTCCAAATTAATCTCGTTCTCTCCTCTCGACGAATTTAATCCCAGAAAAATTTTCGACGCAATTAATCCCAGATTAATTCTTTCTCTGACAATTAATCCCAGATTAATTCTTACCTTAATTAATCCAAGAATAATTTTCTCTCTCATAATTAATGCCATATTTATATTCTCTCTTTATTAATCCCAGATTAATATTGTTCGAGTCAAACATCATTGGTGAATCATTGGGATGCGACCCAAGAGATCCCTGGATATATTGGCAGTAAATTCGGTCATCGGACTATCTGAATACATGTGTACCCAGTACCACGTAGTTACCGATTTATAAGACATGGTTGGCTTCTAGCAAAGCATCGTGCCTACCCAATTCTCCAGAAATATTCTTCTACGAAATATATGATCTTTGTCAGGCGTAGTTTACGCATTATTGTGTATTACGATCCAGTGTCGGATGTCACATGCAAGGCCTGGGTCTGAAGTTGTGTCTGCCCCGTACGACACATATATTGGATCACAAGCAAATAGTCTCTTTATGATCGGAAAGTCATGACCTAGTCATACTTCCCCGATGGCTATAACACTTTGAGTACCAGTTCTGTATCATGCGTGATCATCATCTCTATATGACTGAAGTGATACTTCCATCTTAACATCACACCCAATACACTATGATTCTCAGTATACCCAGAAGTGGCGTACACAGAACCTGTTAAAGCCTTGAATGACCAAAACCAAAGTATATTGATTATCGCAAGTATTAGCGATGCAAGTCTCAGGTTAAGACCAAATACACGTACCCTGATTCGGATTCCCATAGACACATAGTCATACTACTAATGGGATTCCGATGGGTCTATCCCGAGCGAAACTGTTTTCGTACAATCGGTAAACAGAACCTCCTATTACACTTGCATGAGTATCCAATACCCAAATATATGAGAACTATGATGTTACGCTTCCATAACACGCATAAGTGTAATACTAGCCTCTTCCGCATTATCGATGTCCAATCTCGATAATACTACGACTAGGGATATTTAATGATTAAACCTTTGTGGATTAATACTGTCTCATATCTTATTAATCCGGAACTAATCATAAGGAATTTTATCATTTATATATTTAGGTAATCCAATTACAAATGATAATAGAGCAATTTCCTTTGTCACATAGTTAATTTGTACAACAACACCATATTCTGTACAAATAGTGATGCTATGGGTCATAATTGTCCAACAATCTCCTACTTGGCCTTTAGCCAATCACTCAAGTGTCCTACACTTGAACTATATACGGGTCGCTCAAACTTCTGCTGAGAAACAGCTTTCGTCAGCGGATTTACAAGGTTATCATCTGATGAGATTTATTCGATCATCACATCGCCACGATGTATGATCAAATGAATCAGGTGAATTAGTTGAAGTACATACTTGGATCATTGATGAGACCATGGTTCTTTAGCCTACGCTGAATCCTAGCTCAGCTGCTAATAGAACTACTCCTAATGTAATTAGGATTATTTAGATCCAAAATGCTTCTATTGCTACCTCAACTGTAGCAATGTTCTGCTCTTGTTGTTTATTCGGCAACAGTATCTTCCTTGGAAGATTTCCAGCTCACTTCCTTGAGCTAGTTGTTTGTCATGTTATATGTTTGAGATTCATTTATATTCAAAATATAAATTCTGTTATTCACATCTAATGTGTTTATCTCAATATCATCTTTATATAATAAAACACTTTAGTGTTCTAGAATATAAAGGTTCACCCGCAGCGGGTTAACCACTGATATAAAGATAATGTTTCTAGTCAAACTATTCACATTATAACAGTTTCCAAATTTAGGTATGTACCTGAGGGTAGTTCCTGAACTTAGGTATCTACGGTTAAAACAGCGACTTTCGTCCCGTTTTCAATCCGCAGATTAATCTCAACTGAAGTCTGTATACTGCTCATAGCATATTCTGAACATCAATACATATATTTATGTATCACACTAAGTATTTAAAATCCAATTTTAATTCCAGTAGTGAACATAATTGAAGTTAGAGCCTTGCTGGTTCTTCAATTCCTTCATGTCTGCTTTGTCCAAACGGCAGTCACACTTCCGCGATCCCGTTTGCCATATTTTAGGCAGACATTTTGGGATAGGTCATTTATCTTCCCAGAAGATTATAATGATTTTTCCTTTGCTCTTTTCAATACTCCAGAAGCCTTTGGCCAAGCCTCGGGTTTCTAGAATATCGAAGTAAGGTGCGCCTTGCGCTACTTGCCTAATTACAAAGTTTGACTTTATCTCCTTGAGAATGGTCATTAACTCTCCAAGAGTTATTTATTGCAATTTAGTACTTCTAAGATCTAAAATAGATCTATGAAGATCCTTCAATTTCATTATCATACTTTAAGAATCTAATCCTTAGTTCTGATTCAGAAATTAAGGAGTCTACTGCGACAAGCTTAATGGATTAAGCACTTAAGTTATCATTGCATAAATCTTCCAAAGATTATGCTATACTATTTGCTTACTTCTGGCATAGGCATAATATTTTATTTTATCAAATAAAGTAACTTATTAATTTCCAGGACCATCCTGAAATTTATTCCCAATTTGAAAAATAAGCCATTTAAATACATTTTCCCTAGGATTATGTTTTAAATGTCAATCTTTCAATTATATCTTGATTTTAATAGTCCAACTATTCAATCAACGATTTCGGTACTATTTATTATAATGATTACAATAGTCCAACTATTTAATCAACTATAATTTAAAAGATTTAAATCAATTATATTGATTACTATAATCCAATTATAAAATCAACTATAAATGAATGGTTTGAATATAGTCCAACTATTAATTAAAACAACGTTTAAATATTAGTCCAACTAACATTTAATTTATTTGACGAATGATATTTGTGTTGAGCGCGTATGGAAAGTAATTAAATGATTATTGCAAATTCAATTCTTGCCTCCCACTATTTTTCGGCGAGCCTCTAACCCTCTGTCGAGTACTCGGGAAACCGTGTTTCCTAGCAGGCTAGGATCCCGTTAAATATCATACAATATTGACTTTGGCCAACAAATTGTATGATAATTTACTAGGTAGATCTCTAAGATCGATTGGATCTGATCCAATTCCTAGATCCAGTAGGGGGACATCCAAGTCCAAAACATATATCTTATATATGCCAATACATCCAATGTATTACCTAACCTTTTTCCTCTGAATCAACTAAGCCTTGGCTTTGGCACAACAAACTTAGTGATCCCAGTTAAGCGCGACCCATTGACCATGGAAAGCTTTGTAATCAATGTCGATGGACAAGAAGTGGTCTTGACTTTGGCAAACAAACCACAACTTGGACAAGACACCAATATGGAACAAAGCCTTCATGATTCAAACACATCCTCGACGGATAAAGGCCTTGACTTTGGCCAACAAGCCAATGACAGTCTCGGATCTTGCGTAAGAATCACTCAATGGAAGGAAAAACGGTTAATATTGTTTGAGGGTTTTTCGAGTGCAAATTGGCAACCAATTTATTATCTTTGTTAAGGTCTCATCATCATACACCCTTAAACATGCATTCTAAACACATAATAAAGCGCGTATAAATAAATAATAATGATATGCGGATGGATACTTTACACATTGATCCTAGATCAAATCTCTCACTTTCTCTCTCCAGCTAGCACATGTATTACTTCTACCCGTTACACTACACTTATAAAGAAACCTCATTTACATTGAGGGGAAAAGGTGAGAAGAGAATACAAAGAATAAGGATGAAATAAGGCTGGACACGCAGGTCCAATTAATAAATTCCAAATTTATTACAATAATTTCTAAAATTGTCCCACCCATCTAATATCCATCTGATATACATTATTCATGCATCGCAACCATGTATTCACACAAGCATGTTATCAATCAATCTAATCAAATTAATTAATCTGATAATTAGTGACCATCCAATGTTCAAACAACGATTTGATTTTGCTCGAGTCAAACTCGTTTTGCGAATAAGTACTCAAAGTACGAATTCTCAAATTAAATTAAACTACATAATTAAATCCAATTCAATATGCATTTAATTCTAATTCGCTTATTTAATTCCAAATTAAACACTACACTTTATTAATGAACTTTTACGACTTAAATTCCAAATTTAATCGTTACGGGTCTCGAAGCCCGATTAATGTCCAACGTCAATTTAATTAAAGTCGAATGGGCTTTTAATTAATTTCTTTAAGGCGTGGACTTTTGGTCAACTTGGGTCAAACCGATAACCAAAGTCCAATCCGGGATTAACCCCATAAGCCTAGAAATCAATCTTGGCCCATTAGGCCCAATTAAACTTTAAAGGTCCATTAGTCGCATTTGGGCTTTATGGAAGCGGTTTTGGGCCTAATTGGATCCAACCAATTTTGCCTAAACCCAACTTGGTACAACCAAGCCCAATAAGCCCAATTACAACACAACAAGCCCAAATCCAATTTAAGGCCCAAATAATTAAATTCCAAAAATCCAATTTCCCAATTTATTTACACTAAGTGTATTACATAATTAATCACCCAAATTAATATTTCTAAAACATTAATTTACACAATCAATCATGCTCAATTACAACAAAACATGTCCAACACATTTCATCAAAAATCAAACCCATATACATGCTCTTATATGTCTCAGCAATGGGGTGATTTTCATATCCAATTTTAATCCAATCCAATTGAATCCAATTAAACATTAAATCAATATTCCCAATTGATTTCCAACACATCCAATGATCAAAAATCAAAAAATCCAAGACATCAAAATAGGGCATCATTCTCGGCTAAGCTAAGATTTTGGGGAAAAAATGATCCAATCACAATTTCATGAAATTGATCCAATCAAACTTCAATTCAACATGTTTTAAGCATACTCGATCATCCAATTCAACCAAATCATGCTTGAAAACATTTTACCCAAATTTTAACCCTAAGTCAATTTCATGCTCAACCTTGCTCCTGATACCAATGTTGGTGTTTGCTAAGGTCCCAAGATCATTAAACAAGCATGAAATAAGTGCGAATACAAATCAACGAAGTTGCGGAATACTCAAATCGATCGGTTGAGCGACGCTACGATGAACAAAACTTGATTCTGCTCACTGTCACAGCTCAAGGCAGTTTCTGTTTTGGTGTCTCCATTTTCGGCCATTTGGATCATCTTCGTCAAGCTCCAAGCTTCGTCAAACGATTCCCAGCTCATGGGTGGACTTCCCTATCACCTTCGCATGTCTCTCAAAGTGCTAGCTCTCTTGATTTTTACCACAAAAACCAAGCACTTTACTTCCCCTAACTCACGGCAGTCAGCTGAACAGAAAAGAAGAAATGGAGCCCCTTGGGCGTGTATGGAGAGAAAAGAGAAGGAATAGAGAGTTGTGTGTTTTTGGTTTCAAAAACCTTATACCAAAATTCAAGACCAAAAGTTGTATATCCCTTCCAAAAGTTAACAACATTTGGAGCCAAAAGTTGGCAATTAATGCACACAACCACCTCTATCAACTTCTATCACTATTCACATCACTCATGACAATCAAGTGACAAGTCGTCACATCACTCAAAGTGACTAGTGATTTCACGCTTGATGCGACTTACGTGACGCACTCGAATTCGAAATGCGAATGCGCTCGCAAACAATCCCGGGCTCGGGTTCGCTAATTCTAAACTAACGAATTTTCCGTTGCGACGTAATTAAATGATTACGCCTAGCGAAGTCACTATTCACGTCGCTAACGAATTAATTCGTTCGCCCGAATTAAAATCTAATTTTAATTTCGCATCGAAATCTAATTTCAATTAATATATCAAATATATTAATTTAATCGATTAATTCCAAATTAATCGTTATCTCTCTTTAAATGATATTTTATCCCAGATAAAATATCTCCGCAATTAGTCACAGATTGATTTTCTCTCTTCTAATTAATCCCATATTAATTAAAGTGCGAGTCATATGTCATCAGTGAATCTTCAGGAAGCGACCCATGAGATCCCCAGATATGTTGGCAGTAAATACGGTCGTCGGACTATCCGAACACGTAAGTAGCTCATACTACATTTGTACCGATTTACAAGATAAGGTTGGCTTCTAGCAAAGCGCCATGCCTACACAATTCTCCAGAAATATCTTTACAGGAATAAAGGATCTATATCAGGCATAATATACATAGTATTGCGTATTTCTGTCCAGTATCGGATGATCACGTGCTAGGCCTGGGGCTGGAATTGTGTCTGCCCCGTACGAAGCACATGTCGGATGTCTAGTAACTAGTCTCTATAATTGGATAAACATGACCTTGTCATTTTATCCCGATGATTGCAGTACTTAAGAGTAATAGTACCGTATCTTACGTGACCATCATCTCCATATGACTGAAGTGATACTTCCGTCTTGATATCACACCCAACACACTAAGATTCTCAATATAACCAGCATAGGCGTACACAGAACCTATTAAAGCCATGGACGACCGCAACCAAAGTATTTTGATTGTCGCAAGTATTAGCGGTGCAAGTCTCAGGTTAAGACCAAATACACCTACCCTGATTTCGGACTTCCATAGACACATAGTCATACTACCAATGGAATTCCGAGGGGGTCTATCCAGAGCGAAGATGTTTCCCATACCATCAGTAAAACACAACCTCCTATTACACTTGCATGAGTATACTATACCCAAATATATGAGAACTATGCCGTTGTGCCCTCACAATGCGCACAAGTGTAATACTATTCTTTTACGCATTTATCGATGTCCAATCTCGACAATGCTCTGACTAGGGATATTAATGATTTATCCTTCGTGGACTGATACTGTCTCATATCATTCTCAATCCAGGAACAAATCATAAGGACCTCCTATCATTTATATATCTAGGTGATCTAATCACAAATGATAAGAGTGCAATCTCTTTTTTCACATAGTTAATTTGTACAACAACACCATGATCTGTACATATAGTGACGCTATGGGTCATAATTGTCCAACAATGATGAGATAAATCTACGAATTGAGAACCGGACGAAAGTCGCTATTTTAACTGTAGATACCTAAGTTTAGGAACTACCCTTCGGGTGTGTACTTAAATTAGGAAACTGTTACAATGTAACTAGTTTGACTAGATACATTATCTATATATCAGGGCTTAACCCATTGCGGGTATACCTTTATATTCTAGAACACTAAAGTGTTTTATTATATAAAGATGATATTGAGATAAACACATTAGATGTGAATAACAGTATTATATTTTGAATATAAATAAATCTCATACATATAATATGACAAACAAATAGCTCAAACTGATTTAAATCAGTCGAGACTTATAAGTGGCATTGTTGTCTGGGACATAATTAAGCAAGACTCGTATATCCACACTTTTGAAAAGTGGGTACTATGAAAAATTTGATTCCATTCAAATAAAGTCTACGAATCTAGTTTATAAGGCAAAGTGCCTAAAAACACCTTTACTTGGTAAAAGTGTAAATGCCACTGATCTGTTAGCCCTGGTTCATAGTGACGTAGGTGGGCCCATGTCTAGCTAGGCTAGATGTGGATATGAATATTTCGTGACCTTTACGGATGTGGTATCGCGTTATGGTTATGTATTTCTTTTAAAACACAAATCGGCAACTTTTAGAGTTTCGACACGAAATAGACAAACAGATAAGCTAAAGTATTAAAAACCATGATTGGACCATGATGAAAATACTTAAGTAATAAGTTTCTCATATACTTGAAAGAGTATAATATTCTTTCAATGAGGACTCCTCTCGGAACACGTCAATTTGACGGTGTGTCCGAACGTATACACTGAATTTTGTTAGACATTATAGGTTAATCATGAGTCGCTCTGAGCTACCATTTCCTTCAACGGATACGCATAAACAGTGCAGAACTTATTTTGAATAAGGTTCCATAAAAATCTGTTTGACATACTTCATATTAGATATGAACATGAAAGAAACTGGGTTTTCTCATTCCTGATGATTTGGGTATGCTGGGCATATGTTTGGATGATACCAAACTAAAACCCAAATTGGATAAGTGCCAAGTTGTTGGTTATGCTAGGGATACCAAAGTATAGTACTTATACAACTTACAAGAGAACAATGTAATTGTTGCTCACCATGCGGTTTTCCTAAGAGGAATACCGAAATGCAGTGGTAAGTGGGAGGAAAGTAAAACTCGATGAAAATCAGAGTAATACTATTCCAGGCACCGATTCCTAATGGAACACAAATAGTTCATCAATGATGAAACAAAACCAGTAATCTTCGAATGCACAAGAACCACGTGAGTCGGAGAGAGTCAGAAAACAACCTGGGGTATGGGTTTCTGATCTCACCTCATAAAGATGTCAATCTTATTGAGTAATACGAACTGACTACGTACGAGGAAGTGATACAAGATATCGACTCCCTATAATGGCAAAGTGCCATGATGTCCGAAATGGATTACATGTATACCAACCAAGTTTGGATACTAGTTAATGTACCGCAAGACATTGTGCCTATTGGTACTATATAAGTCTTCAAGGAAGACAAACATGGAAGGCAACATACCAACGTACTAAGCTAGGCTTGTAGCGAAAAGGTATCGTTATCAACATTGTGTCGATTACGACGAAACCTTTTAACTGTTGCCATAGTATATCCATTTGGATAATGCTTGCTGATGCTGCATGTTTCATTTATGAAATATGACAGTTGAATGCCAAAACCGCTTTCCTTAACGGAAACCTTTTGGAGGATGTTTATAACATCCTATCGGTTTTGTCCTACCTAAACTAGCAAACAAGGTTTGTAGGTTATTCGATCCATGTATGGATTGAAGCGAGCATAGGGTTCTTGGAACTATCGTTTTTGATGTAATCATAATGGTGTATGATTTAATTTAAAACGAAAATAATTTTTATGTATATAGGAGGGTTAGTGGGAGCGCACTGACAATGAACGTCCTGTATAAAATGATAATATGTCATTTCTTGGAAATGATATTCCCATAAAATATAATAGGTGAAAGCTTGGCTTTCAAAAAAATTCTCGGTAGAATTCTTGGGAGAAACACCTTTATTCAAGGAATAAAGATCTATTGGGATAGATTTAAAGTTGTTCGTACTCTCCGAGAACTCGTACATTGAAATACATGTACGCGACCTGGTGTCTCATACGCTTTGAGCATATGGAGTCACAATCAGGCCAATCTAAGTGATAGTCATTGGTTTGATGTTAAGAACATCCTTTAGTATCTTAGAGGAACTAAGGATGTTGTCTTAAACTATGGAGAAAGAGAACTTGAAGTGACTGGGATCACTGCTGCAAGTTTCCAAACCGACATATACGATTGTAAGTCGTAACAATAATACTATAAAGGTTGAATAAACGAAACAGTGAGCTGGAAATCTTCCAAGCACCAAAAGTATATTATTGTTGTGGCTGAGGCAGCATTAGAAGCCGTTTGGGTCGATAATAAATCTAATTAGATTAGATATAGTTCTGTTAGCAGCTGAGCTGGACTACAAACATGATAAAGAATTAACGGTCTCATCAACGATCCATATATATACTTCGATATTTATCTGATTCGTTCAGATCATACATCGTGGCAATTTGATGATCGTATAAATCGCATCAGATGATAATCATGCAAATCCGTTGACGAAAAGTCTTTTCTGAGTAATTTGAGCGAACCGTATATAGTTCAGGTGTAAGACACTCGAGTGACTGGCTATAGGCCAAGTGGGAGATTGTTGGACAGTTATGACCCATAGCGTCACTATTTGTACAGATCATGGTGTTGTTGTACAAATTAACTATGTGACAAAGGAGATTCCTCTCTTATCATTTGTGATTAGATCACCAAGATGTATAAATGATATGAGGTCCTTATGATTAGTACCTGGATTGAGATGATATGAGACAGTATCAATCCACGAAGGTTTAATCATTAAATATCCTAGTTAGAGTATTATCGAGATTGGACATCGATAATGCGTAAAAGACTAGTATTACACTTGTGCGCGTTGTGAGGGCATAACGTCATAGTTCTCATATATTTGGGTATAGGATACTCATGCAACTGTAGTAGGAGGTTGTGTTTTACCGATGGTACGGAAAACAACTTCGCTCTGGATAGACCCCTCGAAATTCCATTGGTAGTATGACTATGTGTCTATGGAAGTCCGAAATCAGGGTAGGTGTATTTGGTCTTAACCTGAGACTTGCACCGCTAATACTTGCGACAATCAATGTACTTTGGTTTTAGGTCGTCCAGGGCTTTAACAGGTTCTGTGTACGCCTCTGCTGGGTATATTGAGAATCATAGTGTGTTGGGTGTGATGTCAAGACGGAAGTATCACTCCAGTCAAAGTGGTGATGATGGTCACGCAGGATACATAACTCGTTCTCTTATATGCTTCAGCTATCGGGATAATATGACTAGGTCATGATTATCCGATTATAGAGACTAGTTACCAGAGATCTGATATGTGCTTCGTACAGGCCAGACACAATTCCAGCCCCAAGCCTAGCACGTGACATCCGATACTGGATCGAGATACGCAATACTATGTATACTACGCCTGATATAGATCGCTTATTCATGTAAGCATGTTTCTGGAGAATTAGGTATGCATGGCGCTTTGCTAGAAGCCAACCTTGTCTTGTAGATCGGTACAAACGTAGTACTAGGTACTTACGAGTTCGGATAGTCCGACAACCGTATTTACTGCCAACATATCCGGGGATCTCATGGGTCACTTCCCGAAGATTCACCGATGACGTATGACTCGCAATTTATTAATCTGGGATTAATTAAATGAGAGAGAAAATTAATCTGGGATTAATTATGGAGATATTTTATCTGTGATAAAATATCAATAAAAGAGAGAAAATGATTAATTTGGAATAATCGATATATTATACAAAATTGGATTTCGACGTAGAATTAAAATTAGATTTTAATTCGGGCGAACGAGTTAATTTAGAATTAATTCGTTAGCGACATGAATAGTGATTTCGCTAGGCATAATCATTTAATTGCGTCGCAATGGAAAATTTGATAATTTGGAATTAGCGAACCCGAGCCCGATAGTGTTTACGAGCGCATTCGCATTTATAATTCGAGTGCGGCACGCAAGTCACATCAAGCGTCAAATCGCTAGTCACATCAAACGTCAAATCATTAGTCACTTTGAGTGATGTGACAACTTGTCACTTGACTGATTGAATGATGTAAATAGTGATGTGAGTGGTTGATAGCATTTAATGCTATTTGGAGCCAAATTTTGTGTTGACTTTTGGAAAGCCTTTTACAAAATTTGGTATATGTTTATAATTGATTTTAGAAATCAATTTCAACTAACACAACTCTTTAAACTCTTCTCTCTCTCTCACGGCATTTGGGCATTTTCTTCTTCCTTTTCACTGCACTTTGCCGTGAGTCATGGAGAAGCAAAGAGTGAATTTTGTGGCAAAATTCCAAGGTGCTAGCACATAATGGAGACATACAAAGGTGATAGGGAAACCCACTTGTGAGCTTGGAATACCATTGAGAAGCTTGGAGCTTCAAGGATCATTTATGGCCAAATTCTTGAGGAGTAAAATACTTCATTGCTGTCAGCTTCTTGGAGGGAGTTTTTTTTTCATCACCGCATCGCTCAACGACCGCTTGATGTAAGTATTCCGCAACTTCCTCGTGTATTCACACTTATGTTTCTATGCTTTAATCGATCCTCGGGACTTAGAGATTTCCCAACACCATTCTTCAGAGTGCCATTTCCGACTTGTTCATTCCCGAACCATGCTCCATTCTCGGAGTGCCATTCTCGGTTTGTTCATTCCCGAACCGTGATCCATTCTCGGAGTGCCATTCTGGCTCATTCATTCTCGAACCTTACTCCATTCTCGGAGTGCCATTCCGACTTGTTTATGTAGGGGTTGGTGCTCAGAGCGCCAATTCCCGGTTGTATTTTGTTAAATACTTCTGTAAAACATTATTATTAGTAATAATATATGCAGTTTCTATAATATAATCTAATCTTTTATATGGTAAAGACGTAATGACCTTAGAATGATTAGTCATGGTACAGTTGCAAAAGCGTCGCAACAGACATTGAGTAGTATCATGACGTTGTCATTCTCAGACAGTTCCTGGTCAAGGTTTACACTACTTGGTCAGTATAGTAAACCCGTTGAGACTGGTACATGTCATATACTGGAATAAATGATTCCAATGGTTTCTCAATGAACCATAAGTCTTGGAGACTAGTATAGACGTGTAGGTGTTTATAGTGGATAAACACTGAACGACTCACCGAAGATTCTTAATGGATGGTACACCAGCGTCAATAAGAATCTTCTCGGGTTGAGTAGCACTTGTGATTCTTAGACTTGAGATGCCATTGTGGGCACATGAGACATCTTCTACACTTAGATGTCATTCACGTCACCGATCTATTTAGATCAGACCTCCGCCTGTTCGTTGGGTGTAGATAGATCCCCAGGGTGTCCTATGTGTGTCAAGATAGGATCCGTCAGTTCTGTGTACCAGAGCATAGGTAGTCCATATGATTAGCAATCAGATAAAACCATGGGCCCGTGGTAAGTTTAGAAGCTAGTTCTAAACATTCTTTTTGAGATTGCTGATAGAATAGTCGACTGGATAGTCCCGATAGAGATTTGACGTTTACATCTATATCTCTGGGATTTATCCGGATACCTGTGACGGAGGAATTATACATTTGCCATGACCTCGACCTGTATGGTTTAGCGAGATTATCCGTGATCGTCATAATCTACGGGTGGATAGATTATGGACATGAAATTTGATTTCGTGACGGATATACCTGAACCTAGAGAGTCTCAATAATGAAACATACTCGTAGAGCACTAGAGCAACATAAATAAATAATATTGATTATTTATAAAGTCGTTTAAAGGTTAAACGCAAATACGTGCAAAAGGGACTGGATAGTCATTTACGTAATTATTGTGTATTTACATTTAATACTTGATTAATTTAAATACACATTAATTAATAGTCAAAATGAGATATTTGACTTATTCCTAAATGAATATATGTTTTTAATATTTAATGTAAATATTATACATATATTTAACATATTTGTATTTGATTAATTAATTAATTATTTAATTGTTAAATGATTAAATTAATTAAAATATAAATATTTTACTTTAGGATATATTAATTAAATGACATTAGTTGCCTTTGTTGACTTTAAATAAATATCTAATAAAGTAGTTTATAGATATTTGTGCAAGTTGATTAAATTATTGAAATGAAATTGAAATTACAATTCTTGCATTTGGTCTTACATTTTCGGCCAAGACTTTTTTGGCAAGTATAAATTGTTCTTTCATTTTTCATTTCACTTAACCTAATACACTTTATACAAAAAACTCCATTGAAGAAACTTTGAAAGCTTGAGAGAAGAAAGACTCATCAAAGAAAAAGCTTGGAATTTAGTAAGTTTTTCAAACTTACTATTAGAGAGGAATATGTTCCTTAGGTTCTAGGCTTCAACATATGTTGTTCTTAGATAATTTCTTTCTTTATTTCTTTGTGTTTTTGTTGATGGAAGTTTGAATGAAGTGTTGAGCATGTATGGTGAAGAAAGAGTGTAACTAGTGTAGTTATATGTATTCTTTTAAGGTTTATGAAACCATGTTGCTATTCTAGAGTTGTTGACCCACTCTTAAATGACCTAGATTTGATCTTGAGTTGTTTCATTGTGTTGAGACTTGAATTGGATGAAGAATGGTGTTTTAGAAACATGATTTAAGTATTGGTTTCAAGGTTTTTGACCTTGTACCAAATTTTGGTTTTCATTTATGTTGAGTATTTGGATTTGTATATGATGCATGAAAAATATTCATCTGTTGAATTGGTCGGTCCTCGGCTGGTCGGATCCCGGCTGGTCGGTCCTCGGCTGGTCGGTCCAGGCTGGTCGGCTGGTCGGTCTCGGCGGTTCGGACATAATGTGGTCGGCATTTTTGTGGTCTGGCGGACATAATGTGGTCGGACACTTTTGTGGTCGGTCCTCGTCTGGTCGGACATAATGTGGTCGGCACTTTTGTGGTCGGATTATTACTCCATTTGATCGGATCAATATGTGAGTAATGTTTTAGTTTATGGGTGGAACACGAATAGATTATTCATATTAGATATTGAATAATTTACTCGGTATTTTGAAAAAGTTTTGAAATACGTTTCGCGCCCCAAACCCGCGCTTCCGCTGTGCCCGACCCGAATACCCCTTACAAAATGGTATCAGAGCGAGTCTGATTCTAGGCCACCTTATATGATTAGCCTTCATTGAATCAATGTTTAATCATGTTTTCTGACTTTATGCATGCTTATTAGGATCTAAATTGGTTAGATTTAGGGTGTATGACACTTAGCGGAAAATCCCTAATAATAAGGTTTAAATGTAATTATGTATTTGATGCATGTTATATGGTCCGTCTTGTCAATACGGTTTATGAATACTTCTTTGTGACTACATCCGAGACCGTGCCTCTGCTGTGAGGGTGTAGCCGATAAAGATTTATTTATACCGGATGTATATCTGATACTAGATAAATTCAAGTAAAAGCGGAATTCTGAACGTGCCCTAGCTGTCAGGATTACGTAAGTAACTTGAGTTTATCATTGACGAGTTTACCTTGGTACGTCTCCTTGTGGGCCTGCCTTCGCAGCGACAACGAGAAACGGCCAGGACCGGATACTTAGGAGTCACTTTGAGTGATTGACAAATGAGTTGTCTACCTGATGAATATACGTAGGCGAGACCGTGCCTCTGCTGTGAGCTGAAATATATTCACGGGATCCACCTTTCACTATTTATATTTAATTTAATTATTAAATATTTGTATTCTGTTTTGGGATTACAGTATTGCATGATTTAGTGGGAGGGGCATATTAGATTAAAAATCCATGATCTAGTTTATGCTTTTGATATTATATGAAACTGCTTAATTTCTGCTAACCGTTTTTCGTGATCTATATGATAGATTTGCGATGGCGGGTCAATCCACAAACCAGTTTGCGCGTATGTTAGATGCGAACAAACTGAAAGGCGCTGAGAACTTTACGGACTGGGAATTGGATTTGAGGATTGTCCTCGATTCCGAAAAGTTGGGATATGTTCTTGAGGGTCCTTTACCCCTTGCAGTGGGTGAGGATGCTTCGGAGGAGGAACGCCAAGTTTTTGAACTTGGAAGAATGATGATTTAAGGGTTAAATCATACATCCTTAGTTCGCTCTCTCCGAAACTCAAGCAACAATACTATGGAACATCAGATTCCTATAGTATGATAACGCGATTAAGACAATCGTTCGAGAACCAGGAACAGGTTATTGTTCACAAGGTCGCCATGGAACTGTTCCATGCGCGTCTGGATGAGGGGCAAAGTGTTAGCCCACATGTTCTTCAAATGATCGATTTGATCGATCAATTGAGGCAACATAATCTCATCCTGAATGACATTCTCGGTAGGAGTGTCATTCTTGGTTCTCTGCCAGCTTCATTCCGCCAGTTTGTGATGTACTTCAACATGCACGGGACAGTCTGCACCTACCAGGAGCTACATAGGATGTTGCTCACGGCAGAAGAGGATCTGAAGAAGGGAGTACCGACTCGCCCACCTAGATCTACTTCTCTGTCTGCTTCTTCCCAAGGAATGTCCAAGGGAAAGAAGAAGAAGAAAGGGAAGAAGAAGAAGGCCTTCGGTCCTCCACAGCAGGCGAAGAAAGGCAAGCCCAAAAGGGCTTCTGAAGACAAATGCCACCACTGCGGCAAAGTTGGGCACTGGAAGAGGAACTGTCCAGATTACATTGCCCAGCTGAGGAGAGACAGAGCATCTACATCAGGTACTTTTATTTTTCCAGTTATTGATTTATCTTTGGCTTGTGAAGCCGTTACATCCAGCTGGATTTTAGATTCTGCTTGTCCCATTCACATTTGCAATTCGTTGCAGGTGCTGAAGGAAAGTAGGAGGCTGAAGCCAGGAGAGATGCAGTTGCGGTTCGGGAGTGGAGACTCTTTGGATGCAGTTGCAGTAGTGGGAGTATGCGAGATCTCATTGCCGAATGGGACACTTTTGTTATATGACTGTCATTTTGTACCAGGATGTGTCGCTAATATTATATCACTTTTTGTATTAGATACAGAAGGCTATTGTATTAATATTAAGAATAGTTCTTTGTATTTATATGATAAAAATAATATTCAGATCCTTAGTTGTCCAAACCAGCATGGTCATTATACATTGCAAACTTCAAAGATCAAAAGATATATTAAATACTGGAGTTAATAAACGTAGTTTACCTGTAATTAATAATACTGAACTTTGGCATATGAGACTTGGTCACATTGGCGTTAAACGCCTTACCCAATTGGTTAGGAATGGTTTGATATCAGATCTTACCATTGAATCCTATCCAACTTGTGAATCCTGTATTCAGGGTAAGATGACCAAAGCCCCATTTTCTGGTGTTGGACACCGTGCCACTAACTTACTGGAACTCGTACATTCTGATGTATGTGGTCCACTAAGTCAAACTGCTCACAGTGGTTATTCGTACTTCGTTACCTTTACCGATGATTTATCACGGTACGGTTATGTGTATTTGATGCGACATAAATCGGAAACCTTTGAAAAGTTCAAAGAGTTCCGAAATGAAGTAGAAAAACAAACTGGTAAATATATTAAATGCCTTCGATCAGATCGAGGCGGTGAATATATGAGTGGTGAGTTCATGGATTATATGAAGGAGAATGGGATTCTCGCTCAATATACTCCTCCAGGTACACCACAGCACAATGGTGTATCTGAAAGGAGAAATCGGACTTTATTGGATATGGTCCGATCGATGTTGAGTTTCACAGATTTGCCCTATTACTTATGGGGTTACTGTCTCTTAACAGCCGCACATCTTTTGAATAAGATTCCTTCAAAGGCTGTTCCTACGACACCGTATCAGATATGGTTCGGTAGGAGACCGAATCTTAATTATATTAAGGTTTGGGGTTGTCCTGCCTATGTCAGGGTAACTCAGCAAAGTAAGCTTTCGCCTCGAGGGCAAAAGTTTAGGTTTGTTGGATATCCCTCGAACACGAGGGGATATCTGTTCTATGATACCGAGCATCGAAATGTGTTCGTAGCTCGCTTCGCAAAATTTCTAGAAGTAGAATTTTTGTCAGAAGGTGGTGATCATAGACAGGTTGAGCTTGATGAAGTCCAACCTGAAAACAACGAACCAACGGAGGAACCTGAAGTTCAAGTAGATGAAGGACCTTCAACACACACACTCCGTAGGTCGGAAAGGGTATCTAGACCTCCTGAACGCTTGTATTTGATACAAGAAAAGAGTCTGGATGTTCTCTTAGTTGAAGAGACAGATCCTTTCACCTATAGAGAATCGATGTTGGACATCGACTCCGTGAAATGGCAAAGTGCCATGAAATCCGAGATAGACTCAATGCATGAAAATCAAGTTTGGGACTTGATTCCGCTTCCCGAAGGAATTGTTCCTATCGGTTGTAAATGGGTTTACAAGAGGAAGCGCGGGCCTGACGGTAAGGTTGAAACTTACAAGGCCCGACTGGTAGCAAAAGGTTACACGCAGCGACCTGGCGTCGACTACGATGAAACTTTTTCGCCGGTGTAGCAATGCTTAAGTCTATCCGGATTTTGCTTTCTATAGCTGCGTATCATGACTACGAGATTTGGCAAATGGATGTCAAAACGGCTTTTCTAAATGGATTTCTTGATGAAGAAATCTATATGGAACAGCCGGAAGGTTTCACATCCAGCGAAACCTCGGGTATGGTATGTAAGCTTAAGAAGTCCATTTATGGACTTAAACAAGCTTCACGAAGTTGGAATCTTCGATTCGACGAGATTATCAGATCGTCTGGTTTTCTCAAGAATTCGGAAGAATCCTGTGTGTATCAGAAGGCCAGTGGGAGCATGGTCGTATTTTTAGTCCTGTATGTTGATGACATCCTAATCATTGGGAATGATTTAGGTATGTTACAAAGCGTCAAAGCGTACCTCTGTAAGAATTTCTCCATGAAGGACCTGGGAGAAGCTTCCTATGTTTTAGGGATAAAACTCTATAGAGATAGACAAAGGAGGCTGATTGGGTTATCCCAATCAACGTACGTAGATAAGATCTTGGAACGGTATAGCTTTGGTAACTGTAAGACAGCAAACATACCGTTCAGACATGGGATTCATCTTTCCAAGAAGATGTGTCCACAAACAGAAGATGAGAAGGTTAGAATGTCTAACCAACCTTATGCTTCGTGTTTGGGTAGCATAATGTATGCCATGTTATGTACGAGGCCTGATATCAGTTTCGCTGTTAGCGTAACCAGTCGATATCAGTCCAATCCAGGTAATGACCATTGGATGGCCATTAAACATATCCTAAAGTATCTTAAAGGTACTAAGGATAAGTTGATTATTTATGGAGGAAACGAACTGCAGGTTAACGGGTATACAGACTCCGATTTTCAATCGGATCCCGATGATAGAAAGTCTACATCTGGATTTGTCTTTACCCTTAACGGAGGTGCAGTATGTTGGAAGAGTTCCAAACAGGGATCTACAGCTGATTCCACCACTGAGGCGGAATATATTGCAGCTTCTGAAGCCGCAAAAGAGGCTGTGTGGATAAAGAACTTTATCACAGAATTGGGAGTTGTCCCAAGTATCGAGAATGCGATTCCGTTATACTGTGATAATACTGGAGCCATTGCGCAAGCAAAGGAACCGAGGGCGCATCAGAAGTCGAAGCATGTGGAACGCAAGTACCACATCATTCGAGAGATCGTGTCGCGAGGGGATATTGTCGTGTGCAAGGTACCGAGTGAAGACAACGTAGCAGACCCGCTGACGAAGGCCATACCTCCGAAGTTTTGATAAACACGTGGAGTCGATGGGTATTAGATACAATCGATATTGGCACTAGAGCAAGTGGGAGATTTTGTAGGGTTGGTGCTCAGAGCGCCAATTCCCGGTTGTATTTTGTTAAATACTTCTGTAAAACATTATTATTAGTAATAATATATGCAGTTTCTATAATATAATCTAATCTTTTATATGGTAAAGACGTAATGACCTTAGAATGATTAGTCATGGTACAGTTGCAAAAGCGTCGCAACGGACATTGAGTAGTATCATGACGTTGTCATTCTCAGACAGTTCCTGGTCTGGTCAAGGTTTACACTACTTGGTCAGTATAGTAAACCCGTTGAGACCGGTACATGTCGTATACTGGAATATATGATTCCAATGGTTTCTCAATGAACCATAAGTCTTGGAGACTAGTATAGACGTGTAGGTGTTTATAGTGGATAAACACTGAACGACTCACCGAAGATTCTTAATGGATGGTACACCAGCGTCAATAAGAATCTTCGGGTTGAGTAGCACTTGTGATTCTTAGACTTGAGATGCCATTGTGGGCACATGAGACATCTTCTACACTTAGATGGCAGTCACGTCACCGATCTATTTAGATCAGACCTCCGCCTGTTCGTTGGGTGTAGATAGATCCTCAGGGTGTCCTATGTGTGTCAAGATAGGATCCGTCAGTTCTGTGTACCAGAGCATAGGTAGTCCATATGATTAGCAATCAGATAAAACCATGGGCCCGTGGTAAGTTTAGAAGCTAGTTCTAAACATTCTTTTTGAGATTGCTAATAGAATAGTCGACTGGATAATCCCGATAGAGATTTGACGTTTACATCTATATCTCTGGGATTTATCCGGATACGTGACGGTGACGGAGGAATTATACATTTGCCATGACCTCGACCTGTATGGTTAGCGAGATTATCCGTGATCGTCATAATCTACGGGTGGATAGATTATGGACATGAAATTTGATTTCGTGACGGATATACCTGAACCTAGAGAGTCTCAATAATGAAACATACTCGTAGAGCACTAGAGCAACATAAATAAATAATATTGATTATTTATAAAGTCGTTTAAAGGTTAAACGCAAATACATGCAAAAGGGACTAGATAGTCATTTACTTAATTATTGTGTATTTACATTTAATACTTGATTAATTTAAATACACATTAATTAATAGTCAAAATGAGATTTGACTTATTTCCTAAATGAATATATGTTTTAATATTTAATGTAAATATTATACATATATTTAATATATTTGTATTTGATTAATTAATTAATTATTTAATTGTTAAATGATTAAATTAATTAAAATATAAATATTTACTTAGGATATATTAAGTAAATGACATTAGTTGCCTTTGTTGACTTTAATAAAATATCTAATAAAGTAGTTTATATGATATTTGGCAAGTTGATTAAATGATTATTGAAATGAAATTGAAATTACAATTCTTGCATTTGGTCTGCATTTTCGGCCAAGGCATTATTTTTTCACAAGTATAAATTGTTTTTCATTTTCATTTCACTTAACCTAATACACTTTATACAAAAAAAACATAAGAAGAAGAAGAAACTTTGAAAGCTTGAGAGAAGAAAGACTTATCAAAGAAAAAGCTTGGAATTTAGTAAGTTTTTCAAACTTACTATTAGAGAGGAATATGTTCCTTAGGTTCTAGGCTTCAACATATGTTGTTCTTAGATAATTTCTTTCTTTATTTCTTTGTGTTTTTGTTGATGGAAGTTTGAATGAAGTGTTGAGCATGTATGGTGAAGAAAGATTGTAACTATTGTAGTTATATGTATTCTTTTAAGGTTTATGAAACCATGTTGCTATTCTAGAGTTGTTGACCCACTCTTAAATGACCTAGATTTGATCTTGAGTTGTTTCATTGTGTTGAGACTTGAATTGGATGAAGAATGGTGTTTTAGAAACATGATTTAAGTATTGGTTCAAGGTTTTTGACCTTGTACCACCTTTGGCTTTTCATTTATGTTGAGTATTTGGATTTGTATATGATGCATGAAAAATATTCATCTGTTTGAATATGAATGTGGTCGGTCCTGGCTGGTCGGTCCTCGGCTGGTCGGTCCAGGCTGGTCGGTCCTGGCTGGTCGGTCCTCGGCTGGTGTGGTCGCTGGCTGTCCTCGGCTCGGTCGGTCGGCTGGTCGGCTGGTCGGCCTCGGTTGGTCGGACATAATGTGGTCGGCATTTTTGTGGTCTGGGGACATAATGTGGTCGGCACTTTTGTGGTCGGTCCTCGTCTGGTCGGACATAATGTGGTCGGCACTTTGTGGGTCGGATTATACTCCATTTGATCGGATCATACATGTGAGTAATGTTTTAGTTTATGGGTGGAACACGAATAGATTATTCATATTAGATATTGAATATTTACTCGGTATTTTGAAAAAGTTTTGAAATACGTTTCGCGCCCCAAACCCGCGCTTCCGCTGTGCCCGACCCGAATACCCCTTACAGTTTATCCCGAACCGTGCTCCATTCTCGAAGTGTCCATTCTCGGCTGTTTCTTTCCTGAAATGTGCTCCATTCTCGGAGTGCCATTCCCGACTTGTAATTCCCGAACTGTGATCCATTCTCAGAGTGCCATTCTCAACTTCTGATGATGTTGGGCCTCAACGCTGGGACTCATCCCTAAAACTGATACTGATGTGGGCCTCGACCCTGGGATGCATCCCCAAAACTGACACTGATGATGTGTGGGCCTCAACCCTGAACTGGTACTGATGTGGGCCTCTCCCCCAAACTGATACTGATGTGGCCTCGCCCTAGGACTCATCCCCTAAACTGATACGGACGTGGGCCTCAACCCTGAGACTCATTCCCAAGCTGATACTGATGTGGGCCTCGACCCATGCTCCATCCTCAAACTAATACTGATGTGGGCCTCGCCCCAAACTGATACTGATGTGGGCCTCGCCCCCAGACTAATACTGATGTGGGCCTCGCCCCAAACTGATACTGATGTGGGCCTCGCCCCAAATTGATATTGATGTGGGCCTCGCCCCCAGACCAATACTGATGTGATAGTTCATGTTGGATAATATGACCCATAGCGTCACTCATGCAAGTGCGATAGGAGGTTGTGTTTCACCGATGGTACGGGAAACAGCTTCGTTCTGGATAGACCCCTCGGAATCCCATTGGTATTATGACTATGTGTCTATGGGAGTCCGACATCAGGGTAGGTGTGTATGGTCTTAACCTGAGACTTGCACCGCTAATGCTTACGACAATCAATATACTTTGGTTGAGGTCGTCTAGGACTCTAACCGGTTCTGTGTACGCCAATGCTGGGTATATTGAGAATCGTAGAGTATTGGGTGTAATGTCAAGACGGAAGTATCACTCCAGTCATAGTGGAGATGATGTTCACGCAGGATACGGTATTAGTGCTCTTAAGTGCTAGCCGGCCATCGGGATATTATGACAAGGTCATGTATATCCGATTATAGAGACTAGTTACCAGACATCCGATATGTGCTTCGGACGGGGCAGACACTTATCCAGCCCCAGCCCTAGCACGTGACTATCCGATACTGGACCGATATACACGATACTTGGTATACTACGCTTGATATAGATCTTAAATATTCTTAGATGAATATGACCGGAGAATTGGATAGACTTCGTGCTTTGCTAGAAGCCGATCTTGTCTCGTAAATCGGTAGAACGTAGTACTTGGTAAGTACATGATTCGGATACTCCGACGACCGTTTTACTACTGCCGAATTATCCGGGGATCTCATGGGTCGCTTCCCAATAATCCACCGATGATGTATGACTCGCACTCTTAAATAATCTGGGATTATATAGAAGAGAGAGAAAATTAATCTAGGATTAATTACGGAGATATTTTATCTAGGATAAAATATCGTCTAGAGAGAGATAACGATTAATTTGGAATTAATCGATAAATTAATATATCGATATATTAAACGAAATTTGATTTCGACGCGAAATTGAAATTGGATTTTAATTCGGGCGAACGAATTAATTTAGAATTAATTCGTTAGCGACGTAAATAGTGAATTCGCTAGGCGTAATCATTTAATTACGACGCAACGGAAAACTCGCTAATTAGGAATTAGCGAAATTGAGACCGAGTGTGATTGCGAGCGCATTCGTATTTCGAATTCGAGTGCGGCAACGCAAGTCAGATCAAGCGTCAAATCATTCGTCACATCAAGCGTCAAATCAAATGTCACTTTGAGTGATGTGATTGATTGATGTGATTGATTGATTGAAAGACATACATCACTTTATTAAGTGAAATGAATAGTTGATGTGTGTGGTTGGAATAGTGTTAGTTGGTGGAAGCATTTACCATTTGATTTTTAATAGATTATTTGGTTCTTTTATATTTTTGGTTGGAAAATATATAAACAATTTTGGAAATTGATTACCAACTAATACACATTCTTCTCTCTCATTTTCTTTCTTCCAACTCACGCCCATTTTGGGCAAAAACACCACTGGTTTCACACAAAACCATGAGCATGAGGGAGGCAAGAGTTGGGTTTTTTGTGGCAAAACCGCAAGTGCTAGCACACTACGAGATATACGAAGGTGGTAGGGAGGTTCACCCATGAGTCGGGATCCATTCGTCGAAGTTTGTAGCTCAAAATTGGATCCAAAACTGCCCAAAACAGTGAGCAATTCTGCAGCGTGGGCGTGACCAAGGCAGTGGAGTTTTGGCTCCATTAGTCTTCAAATCGACTCAACCGATCGATGTGAGTATTCCGTAACTTCGTCGATATGTATTCGCAATGTTTTCATGCTTATAATCGA
The DNA here is from genome assembly GCA_019454045.1 of Zanthoxylum bungeanum. Taxonomy (NCBI): domain Eukaryota; kingdom Viridiplantae; phylum Streptophyta; class Magnoliopsida; order Sapindales; family Rutaceae; genus Zanthoxylum; species Zanthoxylum bungeanum. The sequence continues at coordinate 12,615 of SKCR01051793.1, read as the reverse complement.
TCCGGACCTTAATAGAAACCAACAATGGCATCAAGAGCCTAGGTTTGAGCATGAAAATTTTAGGGCTTAAAATTTGGGCAAATTGAATTTGAGCATGATTTTGTGAAATTGGATTGATGAATTGCTTAAATGTGTTTGTATTGAAAGTTGATTGGATCAATTTCATGAAAATTGATTTGGAATAATTTTCCCAAAAAGTTAGTTGGCCGAATGTATTGGGATTTTTGGAAATCTTGGATTTTAATTCATTGGATGAGTTAGAATCATGTAGGATGATGTAATTTGAAACTAATTGGATTGGATTTTGAATTGAACATAAATCCCCAAATTAATCATGTTGGCCGAATTGGACTTAATGCCCTAATGTCTTGTTGATTTTGATTTTGTTAGACAGTATGACCCATAGCGTCACTATTTTTAAATGATATTGTATTATGTACAAAATTAACTATGTAGTAATGAAATGCCTTTAACCGTTTTGTAATTTAATTACTTTGAATATATAAATGGTAAAAGTCCCTATGATTAGTTCCGGATTGTGATGATATGAGACAGTATCAATCCATAAAGGTTTAATCATTAAATATCCCTAGTCGTAGTATTATCGAGATTGGACATCGATAATGCAGAATAGACTAGTACTGCACTTGTGCATGTTGTGAGGGCACAACGGCATAGTTCTCATATATTTAAGTATTGGATACTTATGCAAGTGCGGTAGGAGGTTGTGTTTTACCGATGTACGGAAAACAGCTTCGCTCTGGATAGACCCCGCGGAGTCCCATTGGTAGTATGTCTGCGCGTGTCTATGGGAGTCCGCTTCAGGGTAGGTGCATATGATCTAACCTGAGATTTGCATCGCTAGTACTTACGACAATCGGTAAAATTTAGGTTTGGTGGTCCAAGCTTTAACGAGTTCTGTGTATACCTCTTCTGGGTTTATCGAGAATCGTAGTGTACTGGGTGTGATGTCAAGATGGAAGTATCACTTCAGACATATGGAGATGATGATCGCGAGGGATACAGAACGAGTACTCTATAATGGTTGCAACCATCGGGATAATATGACTAGGTCAGGATTATCCGATTCAAAGAGACTGGTTGCTTGATGTCCGATATGTGTATCGTACGGGGCAGACACATATCCCGCCCCAGGCCTTACATGTGATCATCCGATACTGGTTCATATACACTATACTACGGTATACTACGCCTGTTATAGATCTAATATTCCAGTAAGAATATTTCTAGAGAATTGGGTAGGCATGGCGTTTTGCTAGAAGCTAACCTGTCTTGTAAATCGGTAAAAACGTAGTACTTGGTACGTACGTGTTCGAATAGTTCGACAACCGGATTTACTGCCAACATATCTAGAGGTCTCTTGGGTCGCTTCCCGAAGATTCACCAATGACGTATGATTCAAACTCGATTAATCTTGATTAATTACGGAGAGACTTTATCTTGGATAAATTACTATATAAGAGAGAGAACGATTAATTTAGATTAATCGTAAAATTATTATATTCGATATAATAATCGGAATTCGATTTCGACGCGAAATTGAAATTAGATTTTAATTCGGGCAAACGAGTTAATTAGAATTAATTCGTTAGCGACGTAAATAATAATTTCGCTAGGTGCAATTATTTATTTAAATTCGATTTAATTAACGTCGCGACGTAAGCTCGGTATTTCGGAAATATCGAACCCGAACGCGTGAGTGCACGTGGGCCCACTTTCATTTGGAAACGTGTGGGGCCCACATGACACTTGTCATTATTTGCATTATTTAATCAAGATGTATTGCATGAAGATAGTGTACAAAGCACTCAAGGGTATTGCATGAAATTGAGTGTTAGACACTCTAAGTCTTTGCATGGTTTGTGTCATAAGTATATTATTATTTAATAATTATTATGACATAAATATAAATTGATTTTTGAGACAAAATCATATCTTCTTCTCTCTCTCAAATTACCGAAAACAGTAAGCTCAAAAGCTCTCTCAATTCTTCATTTGTTTTGTGGCAAGACAGAAGAAAGTGTGCTTGTTTGGAACTCTAACACACAACTTTGGCTAGCACATCAAGGGATCATACAAGGTGTTATGGGAAACTCATCTTAGAGCTTGGAAGGATCAATTAAAGCTTGGAGCTTCTCCTTACTGCTTGGCCGAATCCTCCACTGCACAAAGGAGCAACATTTGTTTGTCATCCATTGCATCCACATTCCGTTTTTGTGAGTATTGTTCCGCCATTACTTCAATATAGTTCATTCTTATATATATTTTGCTTGTTTTTGATCTTGGACATGGTTATTAGATTTCCAACAATGGTATCATTGAGCCTAAAAATGCATGCAAATATATTAGGATATTATTTGGGGAAAATTGTTTGAAGCATGATTTGATGAGTTTGCTTGATTAAATATGCTTAGATGTATGTTAAATGGATTATACATCATCAATTTCATGGAAAAAAATTGGATTAATTTTTCCAACCCCAATGAGGCTTGGCCGAATACATGCAAGCATGTGGACTAGATGATTTTTTAATTTTAAGACATTGGATGACTTGAAATAATATGGAGATGATCATTTGTAACTTGATTGGATTGAAAACGAAATCGGAACCATATTAATCACCTTGGCCGAATGCTTGATGATGATTAGGACTTGATTTTTTGATTAAATAATGTTGGACATGTATTTAAGATAAAAATATGATTAATAGATTAATTTGATATTTTGGGGAATATTGATTAAAGGTTAATCATGAAAATACACTTTAATTAATTAAGTTATAAAATTTGGAATTTTAAAATTTAGTTAATTGGGCTTAAATTGGAATTGGGCCTAAAACTATTATATTTGGTCATAAATGGGCTTGGTTGGGCCAAGTAGATTTGGACCATTTGGATTGGATCCAAAATGGGCCTTAATCACACCATTTAAGTCCAAATGTAATAAATGGGCTTTATGTTTAATTGGGCCTTATGGGCTTGATATTGATTTTATGGCAAATGAGGGTGATTCCTTATTGGGCTTGGAAATTGGGTTGACCCACATTGACCAAGGCCCAGCCTAATGAAATCATAGAAAGCCCATCGGACTTTAATTAAACGGACATTAGATGTTAGTTGGCTTTGAGACCCAATAGAACTAGATTTGGAATCTAAGTTATAAAGCACAATAAAAGTGTAAATATTTAATTTAGAATTAAATAAATGGATTAGTATTGAATACGACTTAAATGGATTTAACGAGTAGTTCGATTAATTCGTGAATTCATACCATATGTATTTATTCTCAAAACGAGTTGGACTCGCGCAAATGCAAACAATTGTTTGAACATTGTATTGTCACCTAATTAAAGACTAATTATTGGATTTGATGGTTATATAACATGCCTTGAATGAATGAATGAATGTGGATGTGTTGTATGAATAGTGTATATCGGATGGATATTAGAAGGGAAGGGTAATTTTAGAAATTATTGTAAATTTGGAATTTATAAATTGGACCTGCGTGTCCAGCCTTATCTCTTTATCTCTTTGTATTCTCTTCTCACCTAATTCCCCTCAATGTAAATGAGGTTTCTCTTATTGTATTATGTAATTGGGTAGAAGTAGAATAGTGCTAACGGGGAGAGGAAAGGAGTGATTTGTTCTAGGAACAAGTTTGTTTATATATCCATCCGCATATCACTATTACTTTACTTTACGCGCTTTATGATGTTTTAGAAGCATGCTTAAGGGTGTATGATGATGAGACCTAACAAAGATAAATTAATTGGTTGCCAATTACGCGAAAAATCCCTCAAACAATATAAGCGATTTTCCTTCCGTTGAATGATTCTTTCTCAAGATCCGAAATTGGCATTGGTTTGTTGGCCAAAGTCAAGACCTTTGTCAATTGAGGATGTGTTTTGAATCATGAGAGTTTTGTTCCACATCGGTGTCCTGTCCAAGTTGTGATTTGTTTGGCCAAAGTCAAGATCACTTCTTGTCCATCGACATTGATTACGAAACTTTCCTTGTCAATGGGTCCCGCTTAACTGGAATCATTAGGTTTGTTGTGCCAAAGCCAAGGCTTAGTTGATTCAGAGGAAATGGTTAGGAAAATGTATTGGATACATTGACGTATGTATTAGATATATATGTTTCGGACTTGGATGTCCACCTACCGGATCTAGGAATTGGATGGGATCCAATTGATCTTCGAGATCTACCTATTTAAATATCATACAACTTGTTGGCCAAAGTCAAGGTTGTGTGTTATTTAACGGGATCCTAGCCCACTAGGAAATTGGATTTCCCGAGTACTCAACAGAGGGTTAGAGACTTGTAGAAAATAGTGGGAGGCTAGTATTGAGTTTGCAATTTCATTCAGATACTTAGCTTTACGCGTTTACAAAATTTATTTCGTCAATATTTTAACTTAGTTGGACTAATAAATGTTATTTTCTTGTAACAGTTTGACTGTACCCATTTTATCGTTAACTAGATAGTTGGACTATCGTAGTTAAGATGGCTAGCAAGGTAAATGTCCGGACATCATCATGGTGACAATGTCTTTAAAGGGGACAAACTTTGCTGATTGGGAAATGAACCTAAGGATAGTCCTTGGGGCCAGAGAGGATACTGTATACGATTCAGAGACCTCTCGGGCCTAAGCCCACTGAGCCACTTGAGCTGGAGTTTGGAAAACTCACAGTGATGATTGTGACACGGCTCAGTCGATCATGCTTGCTTCAATGACTCAACACTTTCGTCGCCAAAATAGGGACTTGATCCTTATAATATGATGGCAAGATTGCAAGATCTTCAGCCACCGCGCACTAATAAGCGGATGGCGAGGTACGAGTTGGTGAAGAGAATCTTTCGCACCGTATGACTGATGGTAGTTCTGTTGAGGTCCATGGGACTCAAATGATAGCCGATTTGATGAACTGGCTAATATGGGTATAGTCTTGAGTCTGAGCTGGCTATAGATGTACTTCTACAGTCACTACCCGATACTTGGAAACAGATTGTCATCAACTACAAACTGATGAATTCGGATGACACTCTTGGAGAGTTGTTGTCAATCTCAAGGAGTCAAAGAAAGAACTTCTAAAGGCAACAAGCGCGAGGCGCACTTTGCACAACACATCTCAAACGCCGAAAGCTGGGCTCAAGGCAACTGGGGGTGTTAAGAAGAAGAAGCATAAGAACAAAGGCAAGGCAAGTCAACAAAGGCTTCTGGGAAGCCAAGGGACAAGTCTCAAGATGTTTGCCTGAAATGCGGCAAAAGAGGTCCTGGAAGCGTGACTGCCGCATGAACAAGGACATAAGGAGGACATACAGGCGGGCAAGGCTCCGGCCTCAGGTATGTTTGTTATTGAGATAATATGACTACTTCCAGTCTAATAAAAATTGGATTTTTGATTCTGGCTGTGGTTCTCATATTTGTACTGATGTGCAGGATCTGCATGATAGCAGGAGACTGGCTTCGGGGGAGGTAGATCTACGAGTTGAAATGGAACTTCTGTTGCTGTTTTTGGCCGTAGGCACTTTTGTTTTGGAACTGCCCTCGGGGCATGTACTTAAACTAAATGACTGTTATTTTGTTCCTAGTTTAACTAGGAATATTATTTCTGTATCTTTGTTAACCCAAACAGGTACACTTTTGTATTTAAAAACACCAGGTGTTATTTATATATGAATGATGCAGAAATTTTGCAGTGCTGATGCAAATAATGGTCTTTATATTTTGAATATAAATGAATCTCCAAAATGTAAAATAACAAACAAAAGGCTCAAAATGAGTAATCCAAAAGAAGAAACTTATTTGTGGCATTGTCGTCTGGGACACATCAACAAGACTCGCATATCCCACTTTCGAAGAGTGGTACTGGACGGATTTGATCCAAATTCATATGACGTCTGCGAATCTTGTTTATTAGGCAAAATGCCTAAATCACCTTTCAGTGGTAAGGTGAACGCGCCACTGAACTGTTAGCCCTCGTTCATAGTGACGTTTGTGGGCCCATGTCTAGCCAGGCTAGAGGTGGATATCGATACTTCGTAACCTTTACGGATGATGCATCACGTTATGGTTATGTGTATCTAATGATGCACAAGTCGGAAACTTTGAGAAATTCAAAGAGTTTCGACACGAAGTTGAAAACAAACAGCAAGAGTATTAAAACATACGGTCGGACCGTGGTGCGAATACTTAAGTAATGAGTTTCAAGATTACTTGAAAGAATATGTATTCTTTCACAATGGACTCCTCCTGGAACACCACAATTAAATGGTGTGTCTGAACGGAGAAACCGTACCTTGCTTGATATGGTAAGGTCGATGATGAGTCGCACTGAGCTGCCTATATCCTTCTGGGGCATGCATTAGAAAGTGCAATCCTTATTTTGAATAGGGTTCCGTCAAAGTCGTTGAACAGACTCCGTATGAGATATGGACAGGAAAGAAACCAGGTTTCTCATTCCTGAAGATTTGGGGTTGCTGGGCATACGTCAAACGTTTGGAAGGTACCAAACTTGAACCCAAATCAGATAAATGCCTATTGTTGGATATCCTAAGGAAACCAAAGGATATTACTTCTATAACCCAAAGAGAACAAAGTATTTGTTGCTCTACATGCGGTTTTTCCTTGAGAAGGAATTCCTAAATGCAGTTTTTAGTGGGAGGAAAGTAGAACTCGATGAAAGTCGTAATGATACTGTTCTGGCAATGAATCAAGAACGGAACATGAACAGTCCATCCAGGATGAGACTGAACCACAATCTTCAGTTACACAAGGACTAACGTAGGTCGGAGAGAGTCAGGGTAATACCTGAGAGGTATGGATTCCTGATCTCACCTCATGTAGATATTAATCTTATTGAGGATACTGAACCGGCTACGTATGAGGAAGCGATACAGGGTATCGAATCCACTTTATGGCAAGAAGCCATGAAGGCCGAAATGGATTCCATGTATACCAACCAAGTTTGGACACTGGTTGATGCACCAGAAGGCGTAAAGCCTATTGGATGCAAATGGGTCTTCAAAAGAAGACAGACATGGATGGCAACGTTCAAACGTACAAAGCTAGGCTCGTAGCGAAGGGGTATCGTCAACAACTTGGAGTTGATTATGACGAAACTTTCTCACCCGTTGCCATGATTAAATCCATTCGGATAATGCTTGCAATAGCTGCATATTACGATTACGAAATATGGCAGATGGACGTTAAAACCGCTTTCCTTAACGGAAACTGTTGGAGGATGTTTATATGCAACAACCTGACGGTTTTATCGCACCAAGACTTGCAAACAAGGTTTGTAAGTTAAATCGGTCCATTTATGGACTGAAGCAAGCATCGAGGTCATGGAACCCAACGTTTTGATGAGGTCATAAAAGAATATGATTTCATTCAAAACGTAGATGATCCTTGTGTATATAAGAAGGTTAGTGGGAGTACACTGACTTTATTGTCCTTTATGTCGACGATGTATTGCTTATAGGCAATGACATTCCCATGTTAACGTCGGTAAAGCTTGGCTTTCATTGAAATTCTCCATGAAAGATCTGGGAGAAGCAGCTTTTATTCTAGGAATAAAGATCTACCGGGATAGATCTAGAAGGCTACTTGGACTCTCCCAGATACATATATTGATAAAGTGTTGAAGAGATTCAACATGGATCAGTCCGAGAAGGGACTGTTTCCAACATCACATGGCGTCTTTCTATCTAGGGACATGTGTCCTAAAACACAAGATGAGAGAGACAACATGAGTCGGACTCCGTTCGCCTCGGCAGTCGGATCGATCATGTATGCCATGATATGTACACGACCTGATGTGTCCTATGCTTTGAGCATGTGCAGTCGATATCAGGCCGATCCAGGACAGGATCACTGGATGGCGGTTAAAATATCCTTAGGTATCTTAAAAGAACTAAGGATGTTTTCTTAATCTATGGAGATGGAGAACTTGAGGTATCTGGGTATACCGATGCAAGTTTCCAACCGACAGAGACGACTTCAAGTCGCAAACCGGGTAACATATTTTGCTTGAATAACGGAGCAGTGAGCTGGAAATCTTCCAAGCAAGATACTGTTGCCGATTCAGCAACTGAAGCGAGTACATTGCAGCAGCTGAAGCAGCAAAAGAGGCAGTTGGATCCGTAAATTCCTAATTGGATTAGGAGTAGTTCCGTTAGCAGCTGAGCCCGTTCCATTGTATTGTGACAATAGCGGGGCTATAGCACAGGCTAAGGAACCAAGGTCTCATCAACGATCCAAACATGTTCTTCGACGATTCCATCTGATTCGAGAGATCATACATCGTGGCGATGTGAAGATCGAGAAAATCGCATCAGAGGATAATATTGCAGATCCGCTGACGAAGGCTATTCCTCGGGAAAAGTTTGAGCGACATGTACATAGTTCAGGTATTAGATGCTTGAGTGACTGGCTATAGGCCAAGTGGGAGATTGTTAGACAGTAATGACCCATAGCGTCACTATTTTGTAAATGATATTGTATTATTGTACAAAATTAACTATGTAGTAATGAAATGCCTTTTACCGTTTGTAATTTAATTACTTTGATATATAAATGGTAAAAGTCCCTATGATTAGTTCCGGATTGTGATGATATGAGACAGTATCAATCCATAAAGGTTTAATCATTAAATATCCCTAGTCGTAGTATTATCGAGATTGGACATCGATAATGCGGAATAGACTAGTACTGCACTTGTGCATGTTGTGAGGGCACAACGGCATAGTTCTCATATATTTAAGTATTGGATACTTATGCAAGTGCGGTAGGAGGTTGTGTTTTACCGATGGTACGGAAAACAGCTTCGCTCTGGATAGACCCCGCGGAGTCCCATTGGTAGTATGTCTGCGTGTCTATGGGAGTCCGCTTCAGGGTAGGTGCATATGATCTTAACCTGAGATTTGCATCGCTAGTACTTACGACAATCGGTAAAATTTAGGTTTGGTGGTCCAGGGCTTTAACGAGTCTGTGTATACCTCTTCTGGGTTTATCGAGAATCGTAGTGTACTGGGTGTGATGTCAAGATGGAAGTATCACTTCAGACATATGGAGATGATGATCGCGAGGGATACAGAACGAGTACTCTATAATGGTTGCAACCATCGGGATAATATGACTAGGTCAGGATTCCGATTCAAAGAGACTGGTTGCTTGATGTCCGATATGTGTATCGTACGGGGCAGACACATATCCAGCCCCAGGCCTTACATGTGATCATCCGATACTGGTTCATATAACTATACTACGGTATACTACGCCTGTTATAGATCTAATATTCAGTAGAATATTTCTAGAGAATGGGTAGGCATGGCGTTTTGCTAGAAGCTAACCTTGTCTTGTAAATCGGTAAAAACGTAGTACTTGGTACGTACGGTTCGAATAGTTCGACAACCGGATTTACTGCCAACATATCTAGAGGTCTCTTGGTCGCTTCCCGAAGATTCACCAATGACGTATGATTCAAACTCGATTAATCTTGGATTAATTACGGAGAGACTTTATCTTGGATAAAGTACTATATAAAGAGAGAGAACGATTAATTTAGAATTAATCGTAAAATTATTATATTCGATATATAATCGGAATTCGATTTCGACGCGAAATTGAAATTAGATTTTAATTCGGGCAAACGAGTTAATTTAGAATTAATTCGTTAGCGACGTAAATAATAATTTCGCTAGGTGCAATTATTTATTTAAATTCGATTAATTAACGTCGCGACGTAAGCTCGTATTTCGGAAATATCGAACCCGAACGCGTGAGTGCACGTGGGCCCACTTTCATTTGGAAACGTGTGGGGCCCACATGACACTTGTCATTATTTGCATTATTTAATCAGATGTATTGCATGAAGATAGTGTACAAAGCACTCAAGGGTATTGCATGGAAATTGAGTGTTAGACACTCTAAGTCTTTGCATGGTTTGTGTCATAAGTATATTATTATTTAATAATTATTATGACATAAATATAAATTGATTTTTGAGACACAAAATCATATCTTCTTCCTCTCTCAAATTACCGAAAACAGTAAGCTCAAAAGCTCTCTCCAATTCTTCATTTGTTTTGTGCAAGACAAGAAGAAAGTGTGCTTGTTTGGAACTCTAACACACAACTTTGGCTAGCAACATCAAGGGATCATACAAGGTGTTATGGGAAACTCATCTTAGAGCTTGGAAGGATCAATTAAAGCTTGGAGCTTCTCCTTACTGCTTGGCCGAATCCTCCACTGCACAAAGGAGCAACATTTGTTTCATCCATTGCATCCACATTCCGTTTTTGTGAGTATTGTTTCCGCCATTACTTCAATATAGTTCATTCTTATATATATTTTGCTTGTTTTTGATCTGGGACATGGTTATTAGATTTCCAACAGATTTTGTGACATTGGATGTGTATGAATCAAATTGGATGTTGATTTAATGTCGAATTGTGGGTTCGATTGGATGAAACCAAATCAGACACAAAATCCCTCCTTGGCCGAGACTTAAAAGCATGTAATGGGTTTGATTTTTCATTTATGTGTTGGGACATGTGATGATGATAATGAGCATGATTAATTGGACTAATTTCATGTTTTGGAAATATTGATTTGGGTGATTAATATGTAATGCACTTTAGGTAATTAAATTGCGGAATTGGATTCATGTAATTTAGTTATTTAAGCCTTAAATTGGATTTGGGCTTATTATGTTGTATTGGGCCTATTGGGCTTGATTTTATCAAGTTGGGTTTAGGACAAGTGGATTGGATCCAATTGGGCCCAAAACCTTAACCATAAAGCCCAAATGCAACTTATAAACCTTTAAAGTTTAATTGGGCCTAATGGGCCTAAATTGATTTCTGGGCTTATGGGGTTACTCCTTGATTGGGCTTTGGTTGCCGAAGCCCACGCCTTATAGAAATTAATTAAAGCCCATTAGACTTGAATTGAATTGACGTTGGACGTTAATCGGGCTTTGAGTCCCGACGCGATTAATTTGGAATTTAAGTCGTTAAAGGTTATTAAATAAAGTGTAAATTCAATTTGGAATTGAATAGTGAATTAGTATTAAATACATGTTAAATTGGATTTAATTATGTAGTTTAATTTAATTCAAGAATTCGTACTTTGAGTACTTATTCGCAAAAACGAGTTTTGACTCGAGCAAAATCAAATCATTGTTTGAACATTGGATGATCACATAATTATCAGATTATTAATTTGATTAGATTGATTGATAGCATGCTTTTGTGTGAATACATGGCTGTGATGATGAATAATGTATATCGGATGAAGAAATATTGTTGGAAATGGGGTTATGGGTCGTGAATTTTTGAAATGTTGTAATAAATTCGATTTATTAAATTGGACCTGCGTGTCCAGCCTTATCACCTCTATTCTCTTTGTATTCTCTTCTCACCTATCCCCTCAATGTAATGAGGTTTTCTTTAGAAGTGTAGTGTAATGGGTAGAAGTAATACAAGTGCTAGCTTGAGTGAGAAGGGAGAGATTTGTCTAGGATCAATGTGTTAAGTATCCATCCGCATATCATTATGATTTATTTCATACTCGCTTTATTATGTATTTAGAATGCATGTTAAGGGTTGTATATGATGATGAGACCTTAACAAGATAATGAAATTGGTAGCCATTTGCACGCGAAAAGCCCTCATCAAATATCATGCGTCTTTCCTTCCATTGAGTGATTCTTGCTCAAGATCCTAGATTGGCATGGTGACCGGCGTAAACACACACGTATAACGCAAGCGCACGTATTGTTCAAGTAGTATAAAAATATCGATCCCACGAGGACTTAATTCCTACTGTTGTTATTAATTATTGAATCTATTTAATTACAAATATCTAATTAAAGGGAGAATGGAATTGATTGCTTGATTGATTGGTTGATTGAAGATTTGCTAAATAAATATAAAAAGACAAAAGAAAATACTAAGGAAAATAACATATATAAAAGATATAAGGTGTGATTTCCTTTAATATCATTTAAAAGATGAAGTGATTATTTTATGTTTCTGCAATAAATTAGTTTACTACCTGGAACACTAAATTATGTAAAAGCCCTCTTCCGATGGTCAATTACAAACACCCAGTATAACCCAATTGAACCATATTCCTATGTCAACCACATTACTGGATTCATTAAGTCTAAGTTACAATTATGGCTACCCCCGCCTTACAGGTAATTCCTATCCTGTAAGGAAATCTATTAAAGGGTTATCTATCCTCAAGGAAGATCGTGGGCTTTAAGTCTAAGGCTGAAACCTAAATCCCTATGTCTAGTTCATTTTAGATTTACCATATCAATCTTATTGGTGATCAGACAATAAGAAGCATTAAGCTTAGGACTTTAATAAGTAAACTTATAATTACCCAAACTATTAAAATAATCCCTTATAAACTATTGATATTAAAAGTCATCACAACCCCTAGATAACTAACACATAACTAGGACTAATAAAAACATAAAATAAAAGACATAAAATAAAAATACTAAAAAGTAAAATAAAAAAAATGTTAAGGTAAAGGAATTATTTTTACTACTACTTATTTAGATAACTCCTAAAA